>JAQQPU010000757.1:0-13420 GCA_029168905.1 Artemia sp. Kazakhstan ARC1039 | reverse complement strand
TGTGTCGGAAATAAATTTTACACCCACCCCTATATATTCCAATTCAGAGTATATATTTGCACATTAGGGGGGGGGGGGGGTGGCAAATTTTATTTCTTATGTAAATGGGAGGTAAACTTTACCTCCACCCCCTAATGTTCAAATATATACCCTGAATTGGTATATAGTGGTGGGAGTAAAATTCACTTTTGATAAAAATTTTTATTATATTTGGAAAGAGCATAAAATAGGCTTCGAGTGGTATATTCACTTTATTTGTAAGTCAATAATATGATTTGGTAAAAATTTACCCTTAGGCCTAAATTTTTGGCCAAATGCAGTTCTAGGCTATTAAACAATTTCTTTCCTTTGATTTTATTTAGATTATTGAATCAATTCATGATGGGAAGGAAACACAAGAAATTAATAAAACTTAACATAGGCTATATTTACCCTGTTACAGAAAGAAGGCATGGGTGCATTTGCAAGTCAATTAGAATATTTGGAATGAAGGTTAAAAGATACACTGATTGGCGTATTTTCTTAATGGCTAACAAATCAATCAACAAATTTATCCTGACTTTAGGCGTAAATATAGGTGATTAATGAAATACTGCACTTTGTAACACAATCTTTGTTCAAATTCAGCAAAGGTTGATTTCAAAGTCAACTTCAAATCAATGTAAAACAAAACAAAAAAATCATCCCTGATTTCCCTGTGCTGTACAGTTGTGATATTTTACCTGTTCATTAAGAAGATATAAGGCTATAATTTTCTTTTTTCTAGAGCTTATAAACACCATCTTGCTTTTTGAAATTTTTGCCACTGAATATCGGACGATAATAAATTGTGTAGTGTGACCCCCTATTATAATTATCGCGTAAGTATGCGAATTTCGTTTGCGATTTTTTAATGCGATATTTCGCAGAAAAAAAATCGTATATGTGGGAACCCACGGTAAGTCCAACAAAATGAAAAATTTCTTTCCCAGTTTCCCACAGTTATCTGCAGTGCCAATCTGGATTGAATGATTAAGCAAAGAATACTAAAAAGTCGCAATCTGAATTGAAGAATATCAATCCGACGTGAGCCGTGTGGAAAATCATTTGCAGAATAAAAACGGTGCCATTGACTATCTTGATAATGTTAAGGTGTTCGCTAATGTATTGAAGAGGACATTGTAACTTAAAATGAGTAGAAATAGAATTATTAAATAAATAAAATTTCTAGATAAACAGAAACTACTGTGAATTAACAACTTATGGAATTTATTAATAACTCCTAAAAAAACGAAAAACGGACCATATTGTCTAAAAGAGAGAAAAAGGAAGGAAAGAAACAAAAAAACGAACTCGGCATTTACAACATAATGGAAAAACATAATAATATCACAACAAAAACACGGTACAATTCAAACAAGATGCAATAATTTACGCTTCTACTCCAAAAGTAGGTAACGGTGGTGCAGAAGGAAGGAGATATTAAAATGACCATTGACCCGCTTTGGTCATATAGGTGTAAAACATCCACCTTTCTTCTAAAAAGTCGGTAGGAGGAGGGATAGCTTAAAGACGCGAGGCCCATTTTAGCCCCCAATAATGTATAATGAAAATGTTTGCATGATTTCAGCTCATTCTGGATACAGAATACCCACCTCTATGCAAAGAAGTAGGGGGTGAGAGAGGCTAGTGGGCTACATCAGTTTTCCAATGACAAAGAATAATAAATCTTTGCTGAAGTGTTCTCTACCTTTTTCAAAAGAGTTACAACTGGGAGGTGTAGGCAGGACCTAATAATGCCAGTTGAAATTTGTTGCGTGATATTCCTTTAAAAAAGTTGCAACATACCTATATTTTTAGCAAAAAATTGACAGAGAGAGGGTTAACGAGGGTATACGGAATGATTGAAGGGGGTGATTTTTGCCTATGGCTTATTTTGTAACCAAGTCACGACTTGCCACTCTTTTACACCAGATTAGTACTTAGCTTGCGTTGTATATTCACTATATGACTTTTTTTTCCTTTCCAGATCCACTCTTTACTAGGTTGCGGCAGGTGCCACAACCAAAAGCTTTCACTGAGGCAGAGCACTGTAGTAAAATTGTCAGCTCTTAGAGAATTTCAAAATGGTGTATCTAAATGAAAAAAAAGTAATTAAAAAAGATTGATGTTCCTCAGCTTCCCCATGATTATTAGCACACATTAATAGAAATTATTTCTTTCTTAGTTCAAAAGTCGGGTTTCTTGTCATGCACGAAATTATTAATATCTCCACTAAGAAAGGATTATAGGTTAAGCTCAGATTTCTTAGAAATGGTGAAAAAATAAAGATTCTCCAAAGCCATTTATACCACAAGGGGCATTGAATCAACTTTTTACTTAATGTTTTTTTTTTACAGAAACAGGTGGCAAGCATGTCGCTCAGCCTTGAGGCTGCTAAAATTGAAATCTGGTTTTTGTTTAGCCCAGTAGAACATCAATCCACACTAGCATCAAATAGTAACCTTAGACATGAGAGACCGATAAAAATTTAGCAGGCACCTCTGATGCTATTCCTCTGCCTCTGTGCCAAAAACAAAAAGTAAAAAGTGTGTTTCAGGACCAACTATCGTTAACAGTTGTTACCTTCCACCGAAAATAGTTCATAACTATAAAATCTACCAAAAAGAAGGACTATTGCTTAATCTTGAGATGAAGCGGAGTTATAAACCCTATATACGGAAGGACTATTTCCTGAATTAACGTAATTCTTTTATTATCAGGATCTCTAGAACGGAAATGATAAGTGTAAAAGTTTTATGTAAAGATAATTACCTCCTGGAATCTACACAAAATAGGAAACTTAGAAAACTTGGGAAAATGCTCATTTTTTGGATTGTATCATTTTAAAAATTAATTTTGGTGACTTCTGAACGAACATCGTATTTTGAATATCATCAAAGCCTTAAATTCCTGCCTGCTTTACTTACTTGCTCAGACAGAGCTTTCCATGTGAAAGCAGAAAAATCACACGAAGAAACAAAGATTTGGTGGAACAATTTACAATTTCAGAACAATTATATTTATTTATATATTTATTAACTGAAAACCCTTCTACAAAACTTGAAAAGGACGGAGCAAAATATTAGAAAAAAAAAGAAAAGAAAACAATAGTACGAGACAAATATCGACAAAACCAATAAGGTCAAATAAAAACGTCAATTATAAATAAATCAAGGATAAAATAAGAACAAAATGAAACAAAGCAAAAGCCAATTCACACATACAACATCAACATATTCATATATAATTTTATACAAAAAAAATAAGAAAAAGAAAAATCAACAGCAGACGAAGGTATTGCACTAGAAGTGAGCCTAGTTCATGACCAGCTACTTTTCTATTATGTTTTCCAATAACTCGAGGGATAGCTATTTCTGGGTCTGCAATTTTGTATATTTTAACTATAGATGAATTTCTGTGCCAAGGTGGTAGACCTAGTAAATATTTTACAAAACGGAAAAACAGCGAACGAATTTTTGACTTTTCAGATTTTGTAAATATTTTCCAAAAAAGGGCGATGTACAATATGTGGGGGAGGGCTACTGCATTGAACAGGCTAGCTAAGAGATGACGATTGAAGCAGAACTTGCAAGTGACAATAGATGCGTAAGATGCTGAAATTCGACGGTTAAGATGCTTGATGAGAAGAGATCTAGTGTGACGTAAAGAGGACCCGATGGGGAGGCCTAAGTATACTATATGATCAGCAGGCTGAACTGTTGAGGTCTCAAGTGCTATTGAGGGGGAAGTTGGATTCTTCCAGTTGAAAAGAACTATTTCGGACTTCACCAAATTGAACTGAAGCCCAATCTTAAGGTATTCATCTTGAAGGATAGCAAAAATTTCATTCATTCACGGTAGCGTACGACTGAGATTCAGAATATCATCCGCATAGCACAAAAACAACAGATTAGTAGGTGCCAAAATTAAAGAGCAGGGGCATTGGTCTTCAGCCTCAAGGACCCAATTAGTGAAGAAATTGGGGGAAGGAACTGCACCTTGTCGAGTGCCCTTTAAGACTGGTATGAGCCTTTTCTTAAGAGTCGGCGGTACATTTTTATCTGGCGAAAGTTTCAGTCGAATGGATAACCGTGTATACATATCCCTAAGTGTAGGAATTATATCCAGGTTCAGTCCACGTCTACCAGCTTTAAGAAACATTGCATTGTGAATGAGTAAGTCAAATGCACGTCTTACGTCGTGGCCAGCAAAAACTAGACTTTCTCCCGCAGAATCGACATCAATAAGAGCGTTTGCTACTAAAGTGAGTGCGTCAGCACAGCCAATTCCTCGTTTGAAGCCAAATTGGTGTGGGGGTGTATATCAAGTTACTTCGAGTTTGTCCCTAAAGAGAAGCTCGAAGAGCTTACAAAGAGAGGTTGCGACGGTGATGGGCCGAAACGAGGTACACTGGGGTACTGCTTTTCCCTTCCTAGGGATCGAAGTAAGGTCACCGATAGAGAATGTTGAGGGCACAGCGCATTGAGTGAATATCATCTGCATTAGCAGTGTGAGGTGTTGGGTTAAAAGAGGGCTTCCGTTCTTTAGATGCATAGCTCCCACACAATCAAAGCCGCTTGAAGATTTCCACTTTAACTTTTGGGTTGCTTTTTCTATTGCTTGAGCTGTCACGGTGTAATGTGTTTTAGGCGAAGAAGCTAAGAAGGCATCTAAATCTTTATCATACGGATCCTGAAAATGGGGATCAGGAAACAAAAACTCCGATCCAAAGTGAGCACATCATTCATCGTCAGGAATATCAGAGGGATGCACAGAGGGGGCATGGTTACGTGACTGGGAAACCAATTTGAAGAGTAGTGTACGGTCATGTCTGGCTCTAGCAGAGTTCCCATCGACAAGCATCTTCAGATGAAAAGCAAGAGCCTTCAAAAATAGTCTTTTCGTACTGAGGCGTAGATCATTCACGATACCAGATCGCGATTTATCGCAATCTTTCCACAGATTGAACCAAAATTTTGCTTTTCTCCATCATCTAACTAGATCAGGATTTGACGACCAACCCGTGATAATACCTTTGCGATTTCTTCGGAAAGGAACTGCTTGGCTCTCGGCAAAACAAAGGGCATGGCAAATCTCGGCAGAATATATGTCCAGGCTAAGGCGTGTGTCTTTTTTCGATAAATTATCTGAAATGTGTAGAAGATGAAACGGTACTCAAATTTTATTTAGGATAAAATCCGAAGAAGACTTGAAAAGTTCACTATTAATTTTCGACCAATCACGCGAATGTGGAAGTGTTCGAGGATTAGTTTGGTGTGCATGCTGGGGTGGTGTGTGAAATATAATGGAAGATGAAATGGGAAAATGGTCCCATGGCTGGTATTCACTCAAAACAGAAACTTGTTCCGTCTTGAGGTTGCAAGATATCGCGATGTGATCTTGCTTAGATGTATGAGATGAAGTATGAATGTAAGTAAAATAGGAATCCTTATGAACCACTCTAACCCGATCACCAAATATACCCCTAATGAGGATATTTTGCGGCGATTCTTGGGTATCCCTTTCCGTTAAATTACAATTAAAATCTCCAATTACTACACACGACAGCCCTAAACGCTTAACTTTATCAAGACACGAACCTAATTTCTCACACGATATAGCAAAACAACGCTCAGATTTATCACGACAATAATCAGTAGGTAAATAAACGCTAATAAATACACACCCTTCAACTCGGACAGCCAAGAATTGATCACTTGTTTCGAAGAGGCTAAAGCGAAGGAAAACACATACAAAAGTCCCGAGGTCCTCTGACTACCTGCCTCTATTCTTACCCTGTTGAGCAGGTACATAGTAAGACAAAGACTCCTGCAGCTTAAGTAAATTTACATTATACTTAGTTAGGAAATTTTCTTGTAAAAAAATTACATTATAATTTGCACGAAAACCATTAAGCACAGGAAGTCTATTCGCAAAAGAGCCGTTGATGTTCCAGGATAGAAATCGAACTGATGAGCTCACGGATTCACTGCCTTGCGATTTTTAAGACAACTAACGTTGTAGCATGTATGCCTAGGAACTTTGCAATCTACACAGAAAGGACTCTTCTTGCAGGGAGAGTCAGAGCTCGACTTGTGGTCACTGGGACCGCATTTAGAGAAGATAGCACTGTTTTAAAAATTCGCAGCTACGTGACCAATCACGTGGCAATTAAAACAGCGACAGGGCATGAAAACAAATTCTTGAACCGGTAGTCTCTCATATCCTATTTTCAGAGAGTACCTTAGAAATTGATGTCGGTCTGCACGAGTTTGGAGATAAACTTTGAACGCACGAGACTTTCCGCACTGTCCAATTTTGCTACACTTTGGGATTAAGTCTTTAAGTGTTGTGTCATTTAAGTCCCCTGGAACTTGCGTCAGAACGGCAACGACAATTGGTTCTTTGACAGAGAGATTCAGACTGGGATCAGAACGTTTTACAGTATCGGCTATTTGATTCGCAGATTTCTTTGACGAAACGACGAGCTTCTATTCATCTTTTTGACGCCTGAGTTCACATATATCACCACCAGAAGTAGGGCATAGATTTTCTATATACGCTTTACGCTCAGATGGACTTTATAATTTGGTCTGCTAATTGAATGCTGGAGAAATATTTTCAGCAATTTTTAACAACATACACCCTTTTAAAAATCTGGACACAAATAGTAGTGTTTAATTTAGTTTCATACCTCCTCAACTGAAATGGCAAACTTGGTACCATTCGCAAAAAAATCTGTTTACTTAATTAGATAGTTTGGATACACATACGCTATTTTGATTTGGTTAAATTTAAGAGCAGAAGTAGCCCCAAAAGTTTGAACATAATACCTTCAGTCGTTCTTGGGATACTGCCGAGATGCCTTATCGGGAATTAGCATTAACACAGTGCATTTTGATTTAATCTTAAGGGAACATTTAGTTTTTAATTATAATGCACAAATGGGAGGGTGGGCGTGGGAGGGGGATTAGTTGCCCTCCAATGGCTTTTGACTATTAAAAAGGGCATCAGCCCTTTCTATTTTCAGTCGAATGAGCCCTTTTCGAAGTTGCTACGACAACTCCTTTGATACGAAGTGCCCTGGCCTAAACAGCAACAACAACAACAACAAAAAATAATACATTATACCCACATCGATCTTTACTAAGAAAATGTCAAGCTTTCCAATCACTTTCGACTATTAAAAAATAGCACTAGGCCTTTCGATTTCCAATCGAATGAGCCCTTTTCGAGTTTCTATGACAATGCTTTCTATAAGCAGCTTATATGCCCACAGGGCATATATTACAACCCTTACACTAAGGGCTTTTAGGGTGGTTGTCATCCTCTAAGGCCTAATTTCCAGAACTTTCAACTACGTTAAACAAAATAGCTATCTCAAAATTTTGATTGGATGTGTTTGGGGAAATGGTGCGCGTGATAGGAGTAGAGATGGGGGTGTTACTCCGATCGCTCACCCCTGCTGCCACCTATAACTCCGACGAGAACACCATATATGGGCATAGAGTCATTAGGGAGAATGATTGCGTAATCGGTCAATGACCTCCAGGTGTGTTTTTGGCACGCTCTTAGCGAATGTCAATGTTGTTATTGTTTCCGAGGTAAAATGCCAAGGTCAATGTTGTTGTTGTTTTGAACAGAGTCATTAGAGAGAACACGTGGTTAATGGGGTCAATGTTGTTGTCGTTCGAAGCAAAGTTAATGACACTTCCTTCCTGTTTGAGGCAGATGTTATGATCCGGAAATAGAATTTGTTATTGTTTCCGAGCCAACTTTCTTTTCTGGACAGTCTAGAGTTGGCAGTCAGAGTGAAAGGATTGAAAAATGAATAAATTTGAGAAAGAGAGAATTAGATCAAATCTAGTGTTTATAGAAAAACATTTGATTTTGGATGATGATTTTCTCGAGTTATCTCTTCAACGCAAGATATTCTCTCAGGGAACACTTGACAATATAATGAAAAGTGATTCTCCCCCATTGGACTATTGTATGAAACTTTTAAAATGTGATTCAAATGCTTATACTCAATTTATTGATATCTTGATCACGACACGTCAGAATGATATCGCGGATATACTTTCATTACCAATGTAGATGGCTCCTCCTTCGAAAGAGGCAACGTCACAGAGTTACTCCTCTCCCCTTTCCTACACTTTGAATTTATGGCGCGAAGAGGATCAGTTTCGTTTTAGCTGTGAGAGAGTTGACAACGGAAACCAAAATGTTCTATATATGCCCATTGTGCATGTACACTCTTGGCAGTTGGACTCAATGTGAAAATTGTACAATTATTGATGACTATAATGAAAAGTGTAAATTATGTAATCCTTGCAAATTACATAGAGGTTATGCAGTACAAATTAAAGGATATAATTCATGCCTTGAAGAGATTTGTGACTCTCACCCTAGAGGACATCCATGCTCCAATTGACACTATGACAAATGTGATCAGTGGGAGAATACTTCTCCCGGTATGATTGGAAAGAACCCCAAACATGATTTTAGTTTATTTCTACGAGATTGGTATCGTCGTGGATTTAAATTATTCTGGGAAGAGGAATCTGGTCTACGATTCAACTGTTGGGGTAACAAGACAATCTGGTTTCTACGTCATCGCTGTGACGACACTGCCTACTATGACTATAAACCAAGCGATTTTTATTTGGCAGTCACCGAATGTGATTCACCACTTGAAAACACTGTATGTGATATTGCTTCAAATAGACAGATTGAAACTCGTGAATTTCATAATATGAATGCAAATAGTATCATTGACTATACAAAGAGATATGACAAGAGTGAAGTCACACTCTACTGTAGAAAATGTGACCCTGACTTTTCAGTCAATCAAGATCAATATACAGTGAATCCAAATGATTTACCAGCATTAGTGGTTCACGACAGTTACCTATACACCGATGAAGAAATCTAAAAGTGTAGATTTAAAAACATTGTTGTATATATACATTTTATTAATAAACAAATTCACAAACATTTTTTAAGCACTTTACTCTTAGGGCACTGAAATCAATATTAAATACACTTGTAAGTATATTTTCCACTAGAAAGTCGTTCAGACGTGGATTGTCACCATAAATACGGAGAAACTGCTTGTAAGTATAACCACGGCATCGGAACACAAAATATAGTAGCGCATGGAAGCCACAGCTTTTAGTCGTTAGATCCTGCACCCTCTTTCGATTTTGAATAATAGTTTTCCCACTGCTCTCAATATAGTTGCTGATGTGTGGCGTGTAGAATGTATAGGGTAGACCAAGAGGATCAAAAAATTCGATATTCTTCACTGTTTGAAAGATGCACAGCCAATGACCCGTCAGCACAGTCGATGGACTGCTATTAACAATAATCAAGGTATTGTTCGCACTTTGAATTTTTCCAAGATAGTCTGAGGGTAGACAATAGGATTTGTACTGGGACATATAGGGGTCCATATTAAATAAACTGATTATTTGACTGGTGTTCATGGCGCCAAGTCTAGTAGAACACTGCCTTCGGGAGTGATTTTCCAATAGGTTTCATATTGATTTAGTGAGATTAGGGCAATACTCTCAGCCAATGGGTCGGCAAATGTACACTCTAAACGCACAGTCCCCGTACGTACTATACTCATATCCTGTGTGCCAGACAAATCCAATACAATGATACCATGTGTTTTAGCAAACATATCTTCGGTTATACCATTTTCAAATAGTTGCGAATCATGATCTAGGGTTTGCATGGTCAACTCGTACAATGTTCTATAAGATTTATCAAAAGATAGATTGTAGAGTGGGATACCGTTTACTTTGCACACAAGAGATGAAAGTCCAAACATCTCGAATTTATGTGGGCATTCAGTCCATGATCCTATTGCACTGGAGCTCTTTACAAATGCCAAAGCCAATTTCGAGGGGATTTCACCATTGATAAAGGATGAGTCGGTGAAGGTGCGTGAGCCCATTGCTATATGACGTTGATTGGTGATTGTATGAGGAACAAGTAGTTTAATATTATTTCCATTGGCTCTCAGTTTCTCCACGGCCAAAGCAACAGAACTCATAACCTGCTGTTTGCGTACATGTAGTATTGCTGAGGTGAGGGAGAGACTTACATCGGGATTGGCGGCAAGTTCCTTTCTCAATATGAAATTAGATGGTGCAAGCGTCAATTTTATATCCACTTTAACATTGGGCGGTAACCATTGGGGTATATTAAATATTTCATGATATATTTTTCCAACTAGATGTAATTCACTAGTTGTAGCATTTTTAAGCGCATCTGTACTATCAGTATTAGTAATATATTCATATCCATTGGAGGCGCCTCTCAATTCCTTATATGACTTGGGTGTCATCAGCATGAATTGGATATAGCTAGCATAGTTGGAGAGATTGTTGCTTGTGCTCACCAACGTGCCATTGATGTAGACGCTAATTTGACGAAATAAATTATGTAGTATACAATTTTCATAGGATATCCCATCAGCTCGAACTGGCATTGTATTATCGGATTTCCGCACTTTCATTTGTAAATCTATAAATGTGGACGATAAATCTATGAAGTAGTCTTCATTGGAATAAATTTGAAAGTGGATATTATCGGAGAGGGGTTGTAGTGGATAGAATTGTTCATAGTATCCATGCTTGACACTCACATCAACATTTTCAGCATTGAACAGATTCAATGAGGCGGTGATTGAAGGTTGAGAATCCTTATGTGGCAGGTAGGACATCTTAAGAGAAGAAATCAAGTTTCGATCTAACAATTTTCTTCCTGGGCCTTCTGGTTACACTACGTGTCGGCTTTCTTTTCTTTGACAAAAGGGATGTCTTTCGTTTCCGTCCTGAGTAGAGACTGATGAGTGATGCATTGTTTCTTAACCTTTTTAAACCTTTACCATTCTGTTTCAATTTCTCGCCAAGGGTTCGCGCACTAGACCTAAGATTTTCCGAAGCACTTTTTTTAAAATCCTTGCCAGAGCCCCAATCGTATAGTGTAGAGGATGCAAAATCTGTCGCAGCCGGTACAAGATATTTTCTAGCCAGTGGTAGTGAAGAGCGAAACAGCTTAGCAAACCAACTGCCAAGACCATAGCCAGACATTGACGAGCGGCCCTTGTAATAGTCCATTCCATTGCCCTGTTGTCTTGGGCCAAGAGTATTAACATAGCAGTCAATATCAGGACAAGTGAATACCACTTTTCTATTAGACATCTTGCTGTTGAACGATGGGTCGAAAATGACATGTAATCACAGCCAACCCCTTTGAAATTGCTATTGGATCACCCAACTCAGTTCTTAATGTTAACTGACAGAGTTCCAAATAGGAAGTGTTTACTGGAATATACTGAAGATGCTTTATATTGTAGTGATGAATATGTTCTTGATTGGTTTTTCGTTCAAGAACTCGTAGGAGGGGGACATTTGAATTACCAACCCGAGATGTTTCCACAAATGAGGCGTAGAGAAATATACAAGTGTCCGAGGAGAAGGCAGGTGGGTAGTCGGCAAAAATGAAATTAGTGTTTCCGGCACTTTTACCATTGATTATATTGAGCTTAAAGCCAAGAACATCCTTTAGGTTATCATTGAGAATAACCTTTTCACTGGCAATAGGTGAACTAATGTAGATCTTGCCCTCCTCCTTTGAATAGTTGAAATGAAAAGCTCCTTTTTTACGGGCGGAAATTCTTTTATTGATAGAACGACATAAATCATTCATACAGGTGAGTTCCTCGTAGGGTAATTCAATATATGGATAATCCATCCAATTGATTTTTTGAATTTGTTCTTGATCACCTGGTGGTGGTGGCCAATCATACGGTCTGATTTTTATTTCATATTTACGATCCTTTCTCAGGATGTCATAAGTATTTTTGAGAATACAATCAACAAGAGCCACTTCATACTTTCCGTCAAATTTAATGGTGGGGGAGAGTTTTGTCCAAAAATCACTTGTTTTATTCAAGTCATTGTAGAGAGGATCAGAAACATTGGACATGAAAGTCACATAGAAATCATTGGGCATTGTTAATATCTTCAGCACTGACCCAAGAATCAAAATCCGAGTTGTATCCTAGCCAGCGAACAAGTAACTGTTTCTTGCCCCTACGAGTACGACTCTTTAATATCTTTTCAATTTGATAAATTTCACTAGTGTTTCTAACTTTTTGCAGTTCATATTCATAAAAACCACCGAGAATTTCATCATCTTTGGTATCTCGCAGTCGATAAGTTATGGGTATGGTGTCTAGGATTTTGGACACTTTAAAAAGTTCGGTGCTCCATAAATAATTCCCCTTTTCAAAAATATTGCTGGTTCTATTAATTCGAACAGTATCACCAACATTGAATTTCTTCTTCTTTTTCTTCTCATTGTCATTGGAGTATTGCTTTAGAAAAGCATCAAATGTATTCTCACTGTAGTGAACATCCCGAGGGCTAGAGTTGGACAGAGATCGATGTGGTCGGTGGTTGTATATCTGCATGATTTTATCTAAATCGTGAATAAAAGCAGATGTATTTTTCAGTGTACAATATCTTGAAATTAATAGACGAATCGTTCTTATTAATCGTTCGGCCAATGCAGCCTTTATCGGACTGTGACTGTGATAGAGTGTTGTATTATATTTCAAAAGAACCTTTTGCACATGAGGGTTAACAAATTCACTGCCACGATCTGATTGAATTTTTCTATAGGAATCCTGTTCGAGAATACTTTCAATGGCCCGAGCAACTTCAACACCTCTCTTTGATCGCAGCGGAATGGCATAGGCATAGCGACTAAAGATACTGATCGCCACTAGAATATATTTGTAGGGTGTATTGTGACGTCGTTGAACTGCGTCTAAAGTTAAAAGATCCATTTGCATTATATGCAGAGGGAAAAAGGCTTTAGTTTGACGATATTGTTTACTGCGAAGTCTATGATTCCGATGTAGTGTGTAACTTGATTCATTTTCTAGATACTCTTTTGCTTTTTTCAATGTGGTGCCGGACACAGCTCTAGAAAGCGTTTTGGGAGAACTTAAACTTCCCGCTTCACCAACATTTTCATAGACACCTTTCAAAACTTCATCCATTTTGAACGTAAACACGTAGTGTAATGTCCACTCCCCTTTTGCACACTGGAGGGTGAATCAATTCGTCTTCGCTTTTGACTAGCAGCCACAGGTGTTGTAAAATCAGTGGTGCTAGTATCTTCTTCTTCTTCTTCTTTTTTAAATGGTGTTGTTGGATGTTCATTTAGTTTCTTTAGAATTTGCTTATTGCCAATAAGACTTTTGGGGAAGTTTGATACACTTAGAAAGGTGTATAGATTATCGTCAAAGGATAAGAGTCCTTTACGATTCGTCACCATATCACAAATTAAATCAACTAGATTATAACTTTTTCCC
>JAQQPU010000756.1:72143-99211 GCA_029168905.1 Artemia sp. Kazakhstan ARC1039 | reverse complement strand
CTAGTTAGATGTTCATGCTGTGCCTAAGAGAAATGAATTATCTGGCTTGTTGGATATTAACCCCAAACTGCTTAGAGAATCTTCTTATCTGCCTAGTTGGATATAGGCTATATATCAGAAACACTAAGCTACATTATTATCCAACTAGGTGGATATTCTTGCTGTTCCTAAGAGAAACAATTTATCTGGCTAGTTGGATATTAACCCAAAACTGCTTAGAGAATCTTCTTATCTGCCTATTTGGATATATATCCAAAACACTAAGCTATGTTATTATCCAACTAGGTAGATAGCCTATTCTGTATATTGCATAGACAGTCAAATATTCAGCTAGGTAGGTAAAGGTGTAAGAGTCTTAAAAATGTTAAAATCAGTCTAGCATGATATTTTATCTTGATACTAAGTGTAGTTGGATATTATTTTTACATTCTATAGAATGTAATTTTTTTAAGAATATCCATTGGGCACCTTCCCCTAGAGGGAGAAGGAGTGGAGGTAGGTACTTCAAAATACCTTCCCGGGACATACTTTAGCCTGTAGATCTATCCCTGAAAATTTCATTTTCCTAACCAAACTCCTTTCCAAGATAGCCAGAAGTAGCTAAAGTAGAATTTTACCTTATTGAGTTACAACTAAAGTGAATATACCACTTGATGCTTTTTTTATGCTCTTTACAAATATAATAATAATTTTTGTCAGAAATGAATTTTAGCCCCCACCCCTATATATGCAAATTCAGGGTAGCCTATATCTTTGCACATTAGGGGGATGGGGGTAATTTTATTTCTGATGTAAATGAGAGGTAAGTTTAAACTTTCCCCCCTACCCCCCTAATGTGCAAATATATACCCTGAATTGGTATATATAGACTAGGGGTAGGGGCTAAAATTCATTTCTGACAAAAATGATTATTATATTCATAAGGAGAATAAAAAGGCATGAAGGGGTAGGGTATAGCCTATTTCCCTCCCAGAGTACATTTTTGGCTCTTTATTCATTCTTGAAAGTTTCAATCTCTAACTCCACTGCTTCTGAAGATAGCAAGAAGCCCCTAGTTTCAAACATCATACATTTGCTCAAACTTAATTTATAAGTATTTAACAATTGGTAAATCTTTTTCTTAAATCTAAGAAAAAGACTCTTGGCTTAAAGTTCTACAGAAGTAACTAGAATTGTATTTTCAAAACCTAAGCCAATGAAAAAGAAATTGAAAACTCAAAACTTAGGCAAAATGTTTTTTTCAGAATTAAGATGGGCCTAGGTACAACACTGTTAGGTATGCTATGCAATCTTAATTAGAACTAATAAGAAAAGGGTCAAAATAGTAGCTTGACAGTTTCTTCTGAGTGTATGTTTTTGCTGTGTTAATTCCTGAAAGTTTTATTCACCTTATTGAACTACTTTCCAAGATAGCAAGAAGGCACTAAACCAGAATTTACCAAAGAACAACATCATGCAACAAAAAAAATATAAGAAAATGAGGAATTTTTAAATATTTTACCTTTATTCCAAAGTATACATTGAATATATGGTGTAGAATGTCCTATGGAGTTTTTTTTTTTAAAGAGGCCAAGCTCTCATAGCAGGGTAAGATAAAAGTTAAAGAAGATAATTGAAAATACAAAAGTAGTGACACCTGTATAAAGGTTTCCTTATTAGGGAAGTGCATAGAGATAACAGACTGGCACTAAGAAATATGAGTAGTTACTTCCTGTGTACTTGGTCAGGTACTGATATCCATAGTACATGATACCAGTTCACTCCTTGCAATTGAAAATACATTTCTAAGTGTACATCAAATGATTTTCCCATCTAAAATATCTATTTTTAATTTCAATAATATAGAGTCAAACTTTGTTGTGACTTGGTGATAAACAATGCTAAAAGCACATTTATGTATTCTGTTGAATGCTGCTATTCCTACTAGAAGCATGTGTGGAGTAAATTTTGAACTCTGGTGGTGTGAAGTGTTGTCACTATACCTGAACTGTTTTTTGTGCAAAATGATTAAAAGCAGACCAGTGAAGTGTCAGAGAAAGTTGCAAAAAAAAAGACTTGATATTTGCAAAAGTTGCAACAAAAGTTAGGAAGAAAATATTTTTGCAACATGCAAGTCATGGCTTTGCATAGATTGCATTGAAATGACCAAACCTGAGTACATACTTTTTACAAAGAAGTCCTGCCAGCTTGTGTCTGTATGACACTGCCCTGTGTGCAAACAAAAAAGTATTTAAAGTCAAGGGTTTACCACTTCTGAAATGAAGAACATAATCAAGTCTGAAATATAGGGTTTGTTCAGCATTCTTGAGAAGTATAATGAGCTGCTTGCCCCAATACATTCAGAAGTTGAGCAAAAGGAAGCAGAACTTAAAGCAAAATGTTGCATGTTGTAGATTTGGGAGCATGCTGAAGCTGTTCTAGGACAAAGATTTGGTGCCTTGGAAAAGGAACTGTCTGAAAAAAATATGACAGAGCTGCTGTTTAAGGGAACCAGGGTGGATTCAGTTCCAAATGATGGTGAATTTCTGCTGGACCTGGTCACAACACAGAAAAATCTTATTGCTTTTGGTTTGCTGGAGAACCTAAACTCAAAAAGTAGGAAGCAGCAGAACAAATCTGACTTGAAGCAGATTAATGAAGATTCTCTCAAAGATTTTATGTCAAAGTTTAGTTTTACAGCCCATTTAGGTAAACATCAAGCAGGAAAATGCAGGCCTGTTAAACTCATATTTGAGACAACTATTGAGAGAGACAATTACCTTAAATCGCATCTTCTAGCGACTAAGGTTGCAGGAACCTGTAGATGTCGCCAGGTAGTATTGACAGGAGTTCGTTGCACAATTCATTAGTGGATCATCACATCCTACACGTATACAGGACAGTTGAATATCACACACTAATAGACCCTAGTGGTGGATGCAGGCTCATCCCACTGCGTCCTCCATGGCTTGTTCCTCCAGTCATGGTCAACGCCAGTCTTGAAGCTGTTAACTGAAGCTGCGGAAACAGTTGAATCACTCAGTGAATTCCACAACGGAACAACGCGATTGGTGAAGAAGTTGTATTTCTCACGCTTTCTGCTGAATCTTTGGCGGAGTTTTATGGGGTTACCTCGCGCTCTGCTAGACTGGTCCTGTTCGAGAATGGGCTTGATAACACTGCTGTTCATCAACTTATATGCCAAAATTACGTCCCCCCTTTTTCTACGGTAGGTCAGAGTTTGCAAATCAAGCTTTTCTAGGCGTTGCTCATATGGGATTTGTTGGTTGGCAAATGGGAGCCTAGTAGCTCTTCTCTGGACTTTTTCGAGCAACTCTGCATCGCATTTGAAGTGGGGGTTTGCAACTGCCATCCCAAACTCAAGATGAGGGCGGACAAGGGCTGTGTAAAGCTTCTTAATGACCCTGGGGTGGCGACTAGTCACTGATCGCTTGATTAGGCCTAGGATCTTGTTTGCCTTTGCGGCTTGAGTTCGGCAGTGACTATGGAACTTCAGCTTATTATCTATGATTACCCCGAGATCACGTTCTTCCTCTGCGCTTTGGATGGGTGTTATAGCACCAGTAGAGTCCAACATATGGTAGCTATGGCAAGGGTTGTTCAGTCCAAGATGTAAAACTTTACATTTGCTTGGGTTAAACTCTAGTGTCCAAGTTGAGGCCCATTGGCAGAGGTTTGTTAAGTCTTGTTGCAGGGCATTGCAGTCTTTGTCAGAAGCGGCAGGTCCAAAGAGTTTGGAATCGTCTGCATATAGTTCCAGCAGATTCTGGACAACCTCAGGAGCATCGTTAATGTAGAGGTTGAATAAAGTCGGGCCCAACTTAGTTCCCTGTGGCACACCACTTCTGACATTTACTGGTGCCGAGTACACGAGGTTTCCGTTGTGGTCGTAGACTGCAGCAATCTGGATTCTATCAGACAGAAAGCTATGGATCCACTGGGCTACGTCTACATCAATGTGATATGCTGACAGTTTAATCATCAGGTACCGGTGGGACATTTTATCGAAGGCTTTTGCCTGGTCCAGTAGGAACACGTCTACAGGGGATCCCAATTCGATAACTTCAGTTATTGATTCATAAGCTTGGATCAGGTTCGTTTCAATGGACATTCCTTTTCTAAAGCCATGTTGGCCGCTGTAAAGGAGACCATTCCTTGTCATGTGAGCTATAACGGCATCATTGACAATTCCTTCAATCAGCTTAGCAACGACTGAGGTAAGGCTTATGGGCCGGTAGTTCTCTGGCTGGCTTCTGGAACCTTTCTTAAATATTGGAGTTATTGTTGCTGTACGCCAATCAGGTGGTAGTTTCTTTGTCTTCAAAGACAGATTATACAAGGAGCAGAGCGGTTCGGTGACTATATCAGAGATTTCTTTGAGCAGCCTGGGATGGATGCCGTCTGGTCCTTTGGCTTTGTTAGGGTCCAGCTTTGATAGTCTTTTCTTAACCTCTTCAGTCGTGATGATGAGTTTCGGCATAAGATGTTCGATATGTCTGGGGTCAGGACATGAGGGTTCAGCTGATGAGTCTGAGGAGAAGTTCGAAGCGAAGGTAGTGTTAAGCAAGTTTGCTATAGCTTCTGGGTCTTCCAACTTTTTCCCTTCAGCGTTGAATAAGAATGGTATTGATTGCCTGTTCTTATCTTTCTTGGACACATACCTCCAAAATCGTTTAGGGTTTTCCTTTATACAATGCTTGTCTGTTTTTAACTACAAATCTTCATACAACAAAGGCAAGATTTCCTGAACTTAGAATTGTGCACAACCATTCAGAAATTGAGATGGCTGAAAAGAAAAAATATGACATGCTGAAAGAAGAACTGAATGCAAAATATAGTGCTGGAGAGGTTGGCTTGAAAATCAGATATGTTAGATTTGGTCCTGAGCTAGTTTGCATTGACTCTTTTTGCTAACTCTGGGGAAATCAGGGACAAGCAGCCCTCTCCAGGCTTGAAATGGAAGAATAATATTTCTGTGTTGTATGCAAATGCTGATGTACTTTCAAACAAATTTCATGAACTGTATTCTTTGGTAAATTTACAGAAACCTGATATAGTTATTGTGACTAAGGTGCTTCCAAAGCATTGCCTTGATCCCAAAGCACATTCCAGTCAATTGAGTGGTTACAATATTGTGCACAACAAGCATTCAAAAAGAGGAGTTTGTATTTATATTTTGTCATCATCAGAATTGAAATATGTAGAAGTAGATATTTTGTTTACTAGGAAATTAAGTGAAGTAATAAGTGTGGAAGTTAAGTTGCCAGGGGTATCCCAAAATGTGAGGATTGTGGGCATACATTGAAGCCCATCTAGAAATGAATTTAGCATGTTAAATGACAACTAATTTAGCCTGCTGAGTTATCTGTTGTACCTTTTGTCTGTTTCCTCAAACATTCTTGTTCTTGGTGATGTCAATGTGCCCAATATTGACTGGTCATCCCAAGCTATGCCAGGAACAGACCAGAATTTTGCATTTAAACTTGTACAAACCCTACAGGATAGTTTTCTGTACCAGTATGTTGCTGATCCCACAAGACTCAGAAGTGATTCCACTCCCAATGTACTTGGTGTACATTGGTGATTACTTGGTGATTACAAAATCTTCAGATGACATAGTAGACCTTAAGATGCTGCCACCTCTAGGGAATAGCAACCATGTTGTTATGTCTATCAATGAATGTAAGTGCAGCAGTGAACTCTGGTTCTAAATTTTATTATGATTACACTAAGGGTCATTATGATGATATTCAAGGCTTTATCTGTTCTGTTTCTATTGTTGAGGAGCTTCAGTCTTGTAATGCAAATGTAGATATTGCTTTTGAATTTATCCAAGAGGTTATAAAAGAAGCATGTGATAGGTTCTTTCCACATTATCAATAGCACTGCCTAAGTAAAGAACAATGTTGGCACAATGTATTATTTATTTATTCTCTTTAGACAGAGCACTTTGTATCAAAGGAGTTGTTGTAGAAACTTCAAAAAGGGCTCATTTGATTGAAAATTGGAGTGGCTTGTGCCCTTTTTAATAGTCAAAAGTGATTGGAAGGCAACTAACACCCCTTCTATGCCCACCATTTCCCCAAACACATCCAATCAAAATTTTGAGATATCAATTTTGTTCATCATAGTTGATTTCCAGATAGAAATTATGTTTTTGAGGAGGACACTCCCTGACAGCCCTCAGGGCAAGGGTTGTAAGTTATGCCCTGGGGGTATATAAGATTTTTATAGAAAGTGTTGTCACAGAAACTTCAAAAAGGGCTTGTTTCATTGGAAATTCAAAGGGCTAGTGCTCTTTTTAATTGTTGAAAGTGATTGGAGGGCAACTAACCCCCCTCTCATGTCCACCATTTCCCCAAACACATCCAATCAAAAGTTTGAGATAGCAATTTTCTTCAATGTAGTTGGAAGTTCTGGAAATTAGGTCTTTGAGGATGACCCCCCCCCCCAGCCCTCAGGTCAAGGGTTGTAAGTTATGCCCTGAGGGTGTATAAGGTTTTTATTGAAAGCATTTTTATAGAAACTTCAAAAGGGCTCATTTGATTGGAAATGGAAATGGCTAGTGCCCTTTTTAAGGTCTTTGATGATGACAACCCCCCATAGCCCTCAGGGCAAGGGTTGTAAGTTATCACCTTGGGGCACATAAGGTTTTTTATTAAAAGGATTGTTGTAGAAATTTCAAAAAGGGCTCATTTGACTGGACATTGAAATGGCTAGTGCCCTTTTTAATAGTCAGAAGTGATTGGAAGGCAACTAACACCCCTTCCATGCCCACCATTTATCCAAACACATCCAATCAGCCATTTTGTTCAAAGTAGTTGAAAGGTCCAGAATTTATATCTAAGAGGATGATGCTTCCCCCACAACCCTCAGGGTAAGGGTTGTAAGTTTTGCCCTGGGGGCATATAAGGTTTTTATTGAAAGCTTTGTCATAGAAACTTGAAAAAGGGTTCATTCAATTGAAAATTCAAAGGGCTAGTGCCCTTTTTAGTAGTCAAAAGTGATTTGAAGGCAACTAACCCCCCTCTCATGCCCACCTTTTCCCCAAACACGTCCAATCAATATTTTTAGATAGCCATATTGTTCAACGTTGTTAAAAGTTTTAGTAATTAGGTCTTTGAGGATGATATCCCCCTCAGAGCCCTTGGGGCAAGGGTTGTAAGTTATGCCCTGGAGCATATAAGGTCTTATAGATAGTGATGTTGTAGAAACTTCAAAAAGGGCTTGTTTAATTGGAAATCAGAAGGGCTTGTACCCTTTTTAATAGTTTAAAGTGATTGGAGGATAACTAACACCCCTCTCACACCCACCATTTCCATTCAATTGGAAATTCAAAGGGCTAGTGCCCTTTTTAACAGTCAAAAGTGATTTGAAGGCAACTAACCCCCCTCTCTTGTCCACCTTTTCCCCAAACACATCCAATCAACATTTTTAGATAGCCATTTTGTTCAGCATAGCTAAAAGTTTCAGAAATTAGGTCTTTGAGGGTGATAACCCCCTCAGAGCCCTTGGAGCAAGGGTTGGAAGTTATGCCCTGGGGGCATATAAGGTTTTTATAGATAGTGATGTTCTAGAAACTTCAAAAAGGGCTTATTCAATTGGAAATTAGAAGGACTTGTGCTCTTTTTAATAGTCAAAAGTGATTGGAGGATCATTAACTCCCCTCCCACACCCGACATTTCCCCAAACACATCCAATCAAAATTTTGAAATAGCCATTTTGTTTAACATAGTTAAAAAGTCTGGAAATTATGTCTTTGAGGATGACACTCCCCCCACAGCCATCAGGGCAAGGGTTGTAAGTTATGCCCTGAGGTCATATAAGTTTTTTTTTTATAGAAAGCATTGTCATAGAAACTTCAAAAAGGAATAATTTGACTGGAAATTGAGACGGCTAGTGCCCTTTTTAATAGTTGAAAGTGATTGGATGACAAGTAACCCTGCTTTCAAACCCACCATTTCCCCAAACACATGCAATCAAAATTTTGAGATATCCATTTTGTTCAATATAGTTGAAAGGTCCATAAATTGTGTCTTTGAGAGTTGTAAGTTATGCCCTGGGGCATATAAGTTTTTTATAGAAAGGGTTGTTGTAAAAACTTCAAAAAGGGCTCATTCAACTGGAAATTGAAAGGGCTAGTGCCCTTTTTAATAGTCGAAAGTGATTGGAGGGCAACTAACCCCCCTCTCATGCCCACCATTTCTCCAAACACAGCCAATCAAAATTTTGAGATAGCAATTTTCTTCAATGTAGTTGAAAGTTCTGGAAATTGGATCTTTGAGGATGACATCCCCATTCCTCAGGGGAAGGGTTGTAAGTTTTGCCCTGGGGGCATATAAGGTTTTTATTGAAAGCTTTGTCATGGAAACTTCAAAAGGGCTCATTTGATTGGAAGTTGAAAAGGCTAGTGCCTTTCTTAATAGTTGAAAGTGATTGGAGAGCAGCTAACGCCCCTCTCAAGCCCACCATTTCCCCAAAGACATCAAATCAAAATTTTGAGATAGCCATTTTGTTTAACATAGTTGAAAGTTCTGGAAAAGAGGTCTTTGAGACATGACAACCCCCTCACAGTCCTCAGGGCAAGGGTTGTAATTTATGCCGTTGGGGCATATAAGGTATTTGTAGAAAGTGTTGTTGTAGAAGCTCAAAAAGGGCTCATTTGATTGGAAATTGAAACAGAAATTGGGGGGGGGGGGTATAAAGTATTATTGTTTTTTGTTTTGACCAGGACACTTTGTATTGAAGGAGTTGCCTTAGCAACTTCGAAAAGGGCTCATTCAATTGAAAATAAAAAGGGCTAATGCCCTTTTTTAATAGCCAAAAGCGATTGGAGGGCAACTAGTCCCCCTTCCAATCCCACCCTCCCATTTGCCCATTATGTTCAAAAACTAAATGTTGCCTTAAGATAAGATCAAAATGCACTGTTTTAATGCTAATTCCCAATAAGGCATCTCAGCAGTATCCCAAGAACAACTGAGGGTATAATGTTCAAACTCTCAGGGCTACTTCTGCTCTTAAAATTTTACCAAATCAAAATAGCATAAATGTATCCAAGCTATCAAAGAAAGTAAACAGATTTTTTTTGCAAATGGTATCAAGTTTTCTATTTCAGGTCAACTAAAGGAGGTATGAAACTAAATTAAACATTACTATTTGTGTACAGATTTTTAAAAGGGTGTACGTTGTTAAAAATTGCTGAAAATTTTTCTCCAGCATACAAATAGCAGGTCAAATTATAAAGTCTTAAAAAACGAAAATATTTTAAGCATTATTTTCTTTTTCCCTGAAAAAACTACGTCAATGTAAAACGAACAGAAATTAATTAAAAAAAACTTTTTTCATCAAAAGAAAATTTTCAAAGAAAAGTAAAGAACTCCATTAAACTAAAAATGAGCAAAAATAAAATCAAATAATCTACTAAGTTTGAAACTACCACAAATCAGCATCAATCAATAAATGTAATCCAAAACGAACAGAACTTACAATAAATAACCAAGTCAAACTCAAAATGAGCAGAAATTAACACGAGTAGGGCTCAAAACCCTTATGCCTTCCCAAGGCCAGAACATAATTTGCACTTTACTGAAAAAAAAATACAAATCAATGTGCATTGTCGGTTTAATATACATATACTGATATTTAGTAATCAAAATGTTAATATTATTTGATTTATTAAAGTTATAAAAGTAAAATTTGTACTTGATGCTAGTAGA
The DNA here is from genome assembly GCA_029168905.1 of Artemia sp. Kazakhstan ARC1039. Classification (NCBI taxonomy): domain Eukaryota; kingdom Metazoa; phylum Arthropoda; class Branchiopoda; order Anostraca; family Artemiidae; genus Artemia; species Artemia sp. Kazakhstan ARC1039. The sequence continues at coordinate 89,495 of JAQQPU010000756.1, read as the reverse complement.
GATAAAAATAAGCAATTGAAATGGTATATGTTGGAAAAAAAAATGAAGACTTGTCATGCGCATATAAAAGGGCTCAGAATTGTGCCACTTGATCTTTACATGTAAATTGGGAGTCACTCAAATTGTCAATCATTACTAACATTTGAGGGTGTCCAAAGAAGTTTTGGAAGTATTTTAATTGAAACAAGGCTGTTTCCTTGACTGATTCATGATTGACACTTCGCTTGACATGATTCATTTTGATGAGGCTGATGTACTTAATCAAGTGTTTTTGTCAGTTTTTGTAAATCCAAATGGCGTTCAAGCATGCAGTCTACCCCATTTTACCAAATTTATTTGAGCAGATAAAGTGCCTTTTGATGACTGATATTTCTTCAGAGCAGGTTTTAAAAATTCGCCATGACATTTCCATTAATAAAGCTCCAGATATAAATGGCATTTCTAAAGCTTTTCTTTGGAAGACAGCCATGTGTTTAGCTGAACCCCTTGCCTTTTTGTTAAAATGTTGTCTATTGAGTAGTAAATGCCCCTTAGCATAGAAAAAGCAGTTGTAAAGCCACTCCATAAAAGGACCTAAGTCCCAATTTGCAAATTATTGTCAAATTTCTAACACCTCAATTTTTTGAGAGTTCTTGAAAAGGTTATTGTATATTAGATGCAGGATTACTTTGAGCAAAATAAATTATGGCATTCATCACAACATGGTTTCAGAAAAAAACAGGTCATGCAATACACATTTGCTAGAAATTATAAAAGATTTCCAATATATGGCTGATTTTGGTTGGAAGTTTGATTGCTTGTACATTGACTTCAGTAGTGTTTGACAAAGTTTCAGTTAGTTTGTTGCTTGAAAAATGTGAAAAACATGAGCTAGGCAGTAGAATTTTAGCATGAATTAAAGATTACTTATCAGGCCATTCCCAGGAAGTTATAGTCGGTAGTGCACTTTCAAGTGAGAGCCTGATTTTGAGTGGTGTGCCACAAGGCAGGCTCAGTGTTATTTTGTTATGTTTGTCAATGATTTGCCTGAAGTAATTTGTCGTTTCACTGTCAAACTGTTTGCAGACAATGTAAAACACCTCCCTAGTAGACGTTGCCCTTATTCAAGAGGATCTGAGTGCCCTAAATGACAATAAATAAAAGTTCAAATAGAGATAAAATCATTTTAATAGACAGTGTTTCAGAAACAGTGATAGAAATTCGCAAAAATACCAGATGTTTTGGTCATATAAGCAGTGACCATCATCAGTAGTAAAATAAATTTTACACCTAAATGATTGGTGTAAATTGAACTCCATATTTGTAAACCATCAAGAATGTTTTGTATATTTGTATAGCTTGACGTATTGTTATTTTCTTGGTGATACACCTGTTTCATCCGTGGATTCAGTAAGAGATTTAGGTATTTACTGTGATAAACAGTTGAAGTTTCACAAGCCTGTGTCAATAATTTTCACGAAATGCTAGATATAGTTTGCTTCAAATTAAGTTAAGTTTCAGGAAATTTAACCTTATAACTTTTATGACACTATACAAGACAAGAGTATGCCCAGTGGTAGAATATTATTCCTCTGTGTGATATCCAACATGGAAATGTGACTTGCAGTAAATTGAAAAGGTTCAACATTGAGCATCAAAGTTTGTGCCATATTCGAGTCATTTACTGTATCAGCACCAACTGTAATGTTTGGGACTTCCTTCCCTGCAGTTTTGACAGGACAGGATTGACCTGATCAATATGCTCTGTATTATGAAGGGTGTTGATAATGTGGACTGGGCTGATTTCTTCAAGCTTAGTCATTATTCAGCCACTTGACAAAACTTGTATAAACTGTATCAGCTGTGAGCAGGGGCGTCCCGAGGGGGGGGGGGGGGGTTGAAATTTTCGTTGAAGGTGAAAATTTGTAAAATCGATTGAAATTTAGCAAAATTCTTGATTTCTGCAGAAAATTCAGTATAAATCAGGCAGCGATTCGGTAAAATTTACAAAGATCTCCCCCCCCCCTCCCCAATAAAATGAGCCTCGGGACGCCCCTGGCTGTGAGTGCACAAGAAAATAGGTCAATGTAGCTTTATTAACTGAGCAACAACACTTTGGAACAGTTTACCTGATACTGTAGTTTCTGCACAAATGGTGCAAACTTTTAAGAGTGCTCTTGTTGAAACTGAGTTCTATGAAAAGCAGTTTCTGTAATATAGTTAGTTGTATAGTTGTTTTACTGAAGAATATGTTTTGTTTTGTGTTTTATAGTGCTGCTGTTGAGTTGTTATTTCTTGTATTTGTACTGCAACAAGCCTATGGCTTTCTCCTGTGTGAATAAAATAAATATATAGTTTTATATACTATCTTTATGTGTGAGCAATAATTGTGTATGTATATATTTATTCTGTTTTTCGAAAACAGCTCCATATTACTTTGGGAAAATTGGTATCTTGGGATTTTTTTGCATAAAAAAAACGATCTAGATAGGTCAGAAGTCCGATAAAAATTGTTAAGAACCTTAATTTTTGTTTTTGCAAATGATGTCATGTAGTAAAAATTACAATGACACTGTGCACGTAAAAAAATTACAGTAATGTTATGTAAGTCATGGCATCAAAAATTACAACAATGTTTGGCATGTAAAAAAATTACAGTGATGTCATGTAAGTCATGGCATCAAAAATTACAACAATGTTATGCACTTAAAAAATATACATTGAAAAAAAAGTGAAAAAAAAAAAATACAAATCAACAACCTGGACCATCAGTTACAACAACACCAATACAGGGAGCTAAAGAAAAGGCCGTTGCTAAAGTGTCTGAAGTAATCAAAATCCAAAAACGCGTCGAAAATGAACAACAAAGACATGGGCAGTTAGAAGATATGCAAAAACGACAATTAAAGAGTATGAAAAATGAAAATGAACAGCAAAAATACGGGCGGTTAGAAGGTATGCAAAAACAACAATTAGAGCAAATGAAAAATGAAAATGAACTGCAAAAACACAGGCAGTTAGAAAATAAACAAAAACAAGAATTAGAGCATGTCAAAAATGAAAATGAAGATCAAAGACACATGCGGTTAGAAGATAAATGAAAACGAGAATTAGAGCATATCAAAAATAAAAAAGAAGAGCAAAGAACATGCGGTTAGAAGAACAGCAGTGTGGTAATCTTTGTTACCAATCATGTGTGGCACAAAACTAAGTACATACATACAAAGATGTCATAAACTCAATAAACATAACATATAAATCTTTGGGACCCTTCAACATTGCTTGTATTCTCTGTTTTGCCCTCCATTCTATGGAGGAAAGAGAAGGAAACAAAGGTAATTCATTTGGAGATTGCTGCTTGCAAGGTCGAATAGCAATGTCACCACCTCAATTTCCAAATAAATTGGTTTGCCTTTTTTAAGTATTAAACTTAATGATAACTCTATAATAAAACAGTCCCCTCAAGATCGTCCCAATCTCATTACTCAAATTGCTAAACTAAAATTTGAGAAAATAATCAATGTTATTGATAAGGATCAGGTATTTGGAAAGGTGGCAGCATATGTATATACAATTGTTTCAAAAATGTGGACTACCGAATATGCATTTGCAATTAATCATGAGACCTCAGGATTGAATCCATAATCCAGTTGAAATTGATGATCTTATTTCAGCTTAAATTCCGAATTCCAACAATCCATTATTAAGAGATTTAGTCTTAAAGTGGATGATTCATAATCCCTGTGGGAATTTAAATCCAAATGCGAGTTGTATGATTAATAAAAATGGAAAATTCTATTGCTGCTTTAGTTTTCCAAAGCAGTACAATTCAGTCACATCTCTAGCAGATGCTGAAAAACCAAAGAATCAACGTCGTTATGATCCCAAATTAGACAAAATGAAGAGAGAACAATTTTCACATGACTGTGCTGTTTATTGAAAAGATTCTAATAATCGCCGAATTACTCGTGATAATCGTCATGTCGCCTCATTTGCGTTAAAAGTAATCAATGTTACATAAATGTCAAATATGTAGGAAATATAGGTCAGGTAAAGTATTTATATAAATACATCTACAAGGGACATAATTGTGCTTCAATAAAGATTGCTGAAGATAAACAGTGCATGGTTTACAATGAAGCAGAAACCTATGTAGAAGGACGCTGCATTACACCAACTGAAGCATGTTAGCAACTATTTAGTTATGATATCCAGAAAAAGAGCCGTATTGTTCAATGTCTAAATGTTCATTTGCCAGGACGTTATCTAATGCAAAATATCAGCCAAGCCCAAGAAGATTGGGTAGATATTGGACAACAAGGCCTAATGTTGGAAGTGTATTTTTGACACAACAAGGCATTAAAACAAATGAAAAAGGAGGAATTTCTCTATTATTGGGAAATGCCCAAACACTTTAAATGGAATGGCAATATCAGTACATGGAAACAAAGAATCTGTTGATTACTTGTCATTTGACAAATTCACAACATGAATTTTGCAGCTTTTCCTAAGTGCTTCTATTTACAAGTACTTTTATCTCATGTGAAGAATGCAGCAAGTTTTGAAGATCTTGAAACAGTTGATAACGTTGTATATTCCACCTACAAAAAAGCATGCCTGGCTCATGGCTTTGAATTTGACAATAAACAGTGGTTCAATAACCTAGAAGGATCAGCACTGTCCAAAATGCCGTCTGTAATGCAAATACTCTTCACACAGGTTCTTGTTTTGGTAATTCTGAAGATCCAAAAGCTCTTTGGGAAAGATTCAAAAATCAGTTGGTAGAGGATTTCATTTTGCATGCAAGACGAAATAATTAATCTAAAGAACTTGCAGTAAAGCATGCTTACTGTATTATTGCATCAAAGTTAAATACGATGGCAGTAGAAGGTCGAAATTCTAGTTTTTGGGTGGAATGATACAGCATGGATAACGTCTATACTTATGAAAATAACCAAAGCTTAGAATTTTCAAATTCTAGTGAGTCAGCTGTTACTGGAGACAGTATGTATTGGCTTCTGCAAGGAAAACAGCTTGAAATTGTTGACAATATTTTACTGGCTGTCAATGATCCTAATTATTTTGGGAAAAAGGGTTTTTTCATAGATGGACCAGGTGGTACCGGTAAAACGAACTGTAGGGTTAAATATGCTATAGATAGAAGCAAACCCTGTTGAACACCAGACGAAAAAGGAAATAAGTGGAGACACACTAATTTACCACCACTAACATTTGATGGCCCACATCTAGAAATGACACAAGTAAGTAATCCAGAGCTCTCTTTTTGTCTTTCCTTATGGAGAGTGGGAGTGTTAAACTGATACAGCATCAAGAGTAGTGTGTTCACTTTGCATCTGCATAAGTAATAGAATTATTTCAAAATGTACACCCTTTTTCTACATGATTTATAATAAATAGGTAATGCAATGAAGACTTATGATTCTTTACTGCAGGCAATGCTTGAGTGTTGCCTCTGATCTTGAAAGGAATCTTTCTTAATTGAAAGGTTTTTGTACTAGGAGAAAATCTTGTTGAACTTTCTATTTCATTTGAAAAATCCAGGACAAATTTTACTGTACTCTGTCCTTAGAACCATTAGTCTAGGTATTCATGCTTACAGACCTGCATATATACTGGTCCACATTATTCTTTCTCCAAATTTTTGTTGGCCTTAAGGGCTCGGCACACGTAGCTGATTTCGGGAACCGATTTCAGCATCAGTGGACAAACGATAGCGGTAAGAAAAATTTGTTGAAAGAAAAATTTATTGCGCGAGATTTTCAAAACACAGAATCATGGACACAAATAATCTACTGGAGTTTATTAATAGTTGCTTGATTGATCTCAGCTTAGTTCTCAGTTTAGTTCTCAGCTCAGTAGCGGGTTCTTTCACCACAGATATCTCTGGCTGACTATTTATTTGTATCCCTATTTTTTTGTGATGATCATGATGAAAATCAGTGCTGATTTTGTAAATCGGCGCCGAAAACTAGAAACTTTTTCAAGCTCAAATCGATGCCGATTTCTTTTAAAAATCGGCGCTAATTTGGAAATCAGTTCCCGAAATCAGCTACGTGTGCCCAGCCCTTTAGAGTGTAGTGTTTTTTATATATATATATAATCCCCCCTTCATAGAAATTATTGCTAGCTTACATTTCTCTCTCTGTTCCTATTCTTCTTCAACAACTCCTAAAGTTTAATTTTTCTTGCAGAAGAAAAATAGAAATCTCAAAGATGTCAATCAATAGTGACTACGAGAATCGAAGAGACAATTATCAATCTCAGTAAGTGCTGGGTTTATCATGTTTCTTGTCTATTTTAATATTTCATTGTTGAAAATAGCCTGGGGTAGAGTGTTATAGCATTTTGATTACAATTTTTTTCTAATTGAAATACTTGCAAGCATTTTGGTGGTTTTTTTTATTTTTTTTATTAACACAGATTTATAGGCTTGAATTTTGGGGGCTTTTTATATCTATATGTAAAATCAAAGGTGCTTTGCTACATTGTTCGTCTGATCGCCAAGAAGTTTTAAGAAGTCGTTGAGTACGCTCTTGCAAATATTTTAGGTTAAAATTCATCCCCTTTCCCCTATGCCCTCTTAGTACTGTTCAATTTGGGTTGCTTATGTTGTTCTGAATTTTTGTATGTATCAAAAATTAGTTAGGTAATTTATGTAAATGTAGCCTAAAAGACAACTTTATTCAGTCTGAGATTAACTCTATTGTGGAAAGCATGACGTTTAAATGAATCTTTGTTTGTATCTATCGATTCAGCACATTATTGTTTTTCAATTTATGGACCTGATTCCCCAATGAATGGGACATTTTCCGCCGGGCGAGAATTGTATACCAGGAAAATTTTTCAAATATATTTAAATTTAAAATACGATTGTTATTAATTGGCGGTGGGGAGTTCTCCAAGGGAGGGGCATTTTCTTTGAGTATCCCTTCTTTTGAGATTGCAGCAATGCGGAACGGAAAAGCTATAAAGCTGTATAATAAAGCTATACTGTGTATGAACGTGAAAACCTTATGAATGTAAACTGCACCCAGGCAAATTGAGCAACTCCCTTTTAGATCTACCCCTATTTGCAAAATTGTTATTTGGAATGTTCACTATTAAAGCGGACATAGTCAAGAACAGATAATTGGTATTTAACCTCCAAAACTGGCTGAAATTAAGTCTTGTTTGCTTTCTGCTACCTAATAACAGCTTTAAAATTAATGTACATTAAGGACTAGACTTATACTGATTTTCTCGTGAAGACTGAGAACAGAAAAGTAAACTAAAAAATGGACGCAAAGTAAAAAGGATCTGGTTCACTGTTGGTGTGAAGGGAGATCAATATTTTTGAGCACTTTACCAAGAGCTGTTGTATCCCAGCCCTTGCCCTGATCAAAACGCGAACCAAAGAGAGCGACGAGCAGGGCTGTGGAGTCGGTTATAAGTTATAACCGACTCCAAATATTTTCAACGTACCGACTCTAACTTCGACTCCATTCAGCAAAAATCTACTAAAACTCCGACTCCTACTTTAAAGTCCTGTTTTCAGTCAACTAGATTTTATAAGCTATAACTGACTTCAACTCTTACTCCAGATTTTCAATATACCAACACAGAATACATTCAGCAAAAATTTACTAAAACTCCGGCTCCATAGCCTTGGTGAGGAAGGGGCTGAAGCTTCCTGTTGATGCTCAGCTACTTCTGATCGTTTTTATTTACATTTGATTTCAAAATCATTTTCGATTTTTTATTATCATGTGATGTACACAGTGCCAATGAAGGGACTAATAACAAGCTGTCTCCTATTACATATGGTCATTTCAAATCATAGGCAGCGCAATCGCGCTGCCTAAGTAAAGAACGATGTTGGCACAATGTATTGTGTTTTTTTTTTTCATATCAGGGTACTTCGTATCGAAGGAGTTGTCGTAGAAACTTCGAAAAAGACTCATTCGATTGGAAATTGGAGTGGCTAGTGCCCTTTTTAATAGTCGAAAGTAATTGGAGGGCAGCTAGCCCCCCCCCCACGCCCAACATTCCTCCAAACACATCCAATCAAATTTTGAGATAGCCATTTTGTTCAGCGTAGTTGATTTCCAGATAGAAAATATGTTTTTGAGGAGAACACTCCCCCTCAACCCTCAGGGCTAGGGTTTTAAGTTAAAAACCCTGGGGGCATATAAGAATGATGTTGGCACAAATATTATTTAATTGGAAATTGGATCAATTGGAAATTGGAGTGGCTTGTGCCCTTTTTAATAGTCGAAAGTGATTGGAAGGCGACTAACACCCCTTCCACGCCCACCATTTCACGAAACACATCCAATCAAAATTTTGAGATAGCCATTTTGTTCAACGTTGTTGATTTCCAGATAGAAATTATGTTTTTGAGAAGGACACTCTCCCACAGCCCTCAGGGCAAGGGTTGTAAGTTATGCCCTAGGGGCATATAATGTTTTCAAAGAAGGCGTTGTTGTAGAAACTTCAAAAAGGTTTCATTCGATCGGAAATTGAAACGGCTAGTGCCCTTTCACCCCCCCCCCCCTCTCACGCCCAGCTTTTCCCCTAACACATCCAATCAAAATTTTGAGATAGCGATTTTATTCAAGGTAGTTTTAAGTTCTGGAAATTAAGTCTTAAGGGGGTGACGATGACACCCCCCCCCACAGCCCTCAGGGCAAGGGTTGTATGTTATGCCCTTGGGGCATATAAGGTTTTTATAGAACGCGTTGTCGTAGAAACTTCAAAAAGTTCTCATTCGATTAGAAATTGAAATGGCTAGTGCCCTTTTTAATAGTCGAAAGTGATTGGAAGGCAACTAACACCCCTTCCATGCCCACCATTTCCCCAAACACATCCAATACAAATTTTGAGATAGCCATTTTGTTCCACGCAGTTCAAAGTTCAGAAAATTATACCTTTGAGCAGGAAACTCCCCCCAGAGTCTTCAGGGCAAGGGTTGTCAGCTATGCCTTGCGGGCTTGTAAGGTTTTTATTGAAATCTTTGCCGTAGAAGCTTGAAAAAGGGCTCATTCGATTGGAAACTCTAAGGGCTAGTGCTCTTTTTAATAGTCGAAAGTGATTTGAGGGCAACTAACCCCCCTCTTACGCCCACCTTTTTCCAAACACATCAGTCAAAATTTTTTGATAGCCATTTTATTCAACGTAGTTGAAAGTTTTGGAAATTTGGTCTTTAAGGATGACAACCCCTCCCCCCCCCTCCCCCCTACAGCCCTCAGGGCAAGGGTTGTAAGTTATGCCCTGTGGGTATATTAGGGTTTTATTGAAAGTGTTGTCGTAGAAACTTCAAAAGGGCTCAATCAACTGGAAATTGAAAGTGCTAGTGCCTTTTTTAATAGTTAAAAGTGATTGGAGAGCGACTAACGCCCCTCTCACGCCCACCATTTTCCCAAACACATCTAATCAAAATTTTGAGATGTCTATTTGGTTCAACGTAGTTGAAAGTTCTGGAAATTAGGTCTTTTAGGATGATAACCCCCTCTGAGTCCTCAGTGCAAGGGTTGTAAGTTATGCCCTGGGGGCATATAAGGTTTATATAGAAAGTTGTTGTAGAAATTTCAAAAATGGCTCATTTGATTGGAAATTGAATTAGCCCTTTTTAACAGTTGAAAGTCAGTGGAGAGTAATTAACCCCTCTCTCACGCCCACCATTTCCCCAAAAACATTCAATCAAAGTTGAGAGATAGCCATTTTGCTCAACGTAGTTGAAAGTTCTGGAAATTATGTATTTAAGGATGAAAAATCCCCCAGAGCCCCCAGGACAAAGGTTATGCCCTGGGGGCATATAAGGTTTTATAGATAGATTCGTTGTAAAACATCAAAAGGGGCTCATTCAATTGGAAATTGAGAGGGCTAGTCCCTTTTTAATAGTTGAAAGTAATTGGAGGGTAACTAACCCCCCTCTCACGCCCACCATTCCTCCAAACACATCCCATCAAAATTTTCAGATAGCAATTTTATTCAACATAGTAGAAAGTTCTGGAAATTAGGTCTTTGAGAATGACGTCCCCCCAGCCCTCAGGGCAAGGGTTGAAGTTTATGCCCTGGGGGCATGTAAGGTTTTTGTTGAAAGTGGTTGAAAGAAACGTCAAAAGGGCTCATTGATTGGAAACTGAAAGGACTAGTGCCATTTTTAATAGTTGAAAGTGATTGTAGAGCGACTAACACTCCTCTCATGCCCACCATTTCCCCAAACACATCCAATCAAAATTTTGAGATAGCCATTTTGTTTAACGTAGTTGAAAGTTCTGGAAATTAGGTCTTAGAGGATGACAACCACCCTAACAGCCCTTAGGGTAAGGGTTGTAATTTATGCCCTGGCGGCATATAAGGTGTTTATAGAAAGCGTTGTCGTTTCAAAAAGGGCTCATTCGATTGGAAATCGAAAGGCCTACTGCCCTTTTTAATAGTCGAAAGTGATTTGAAGGCTTGACATTTTTATAGTTTAGATCGATGTGGGTATAAAGTATTATTTTTAGTTGTTGTTGTTCTTTAGACCAGGGCACTTCGTATCGAAGGAGTTGTCGTGGGAACTTCGAAAAGGACTCATTCGATTGAAGAGAGAAAAGGCTGATGCCCTTTTTAATAGTCGAAAATGATTGGAGGGCAACTAATCCCCCTCCCACGACCACCTTCCCATTTGCCCATTATGTTTAAAAACTAAATGTTGCCTTAAGATAAAATCAAAATGCACTGTGTTAATGCTAATTCCCAATAAGGCTTCTCAGCAGTATCGCAAGAACGACTGAGGGTATTATGTTCAAACTTTCGGGACTACTTATGCTCTAAAAATTTAACCAAATCAAAATAGCGTAAGTGTATCCAAGTTATCAAAGAAAGTAAATAGATTTCTTGCAAATGGTATCAAGTTTTCCATTTCTGGTCAACTAGAGGAGGTATGAAACTAAATTAAACACTAATATTTGTGTCCAGATTTTTAAAAGGGTGTATGTTGTTAAAAATTGCTGAAAAATTTTCTCTAGCATACAAATAGCAGGCCAAACTATAAAGTCTTTAAAAAAACGAAAAGATTTAAAGTATTATTTTCTTTTTCCTTGAAATGACTATGTCAATATAAAACGAACAGAAATTAATTAGAAAAACTTTTTGCACAAAATAAGTTTTTCAAAGAAAAGTAAAGAACTCCGTTAAACAAAAAATGAGCAAAAATAAAATCAAATAATCTACCAAGCGTGAAACTACCACAAATCAGCATCGATAAATAAAGGAAACCCAAAACGAACAGAAATTACAATAAATAACCGAGTCAAACTCAAAACGAGCAGAAATTAACATGAGTAGGGCTCAAAACCCGTATGCCTTCCCAAGGCCAGAACATAATTTGCACTTTACTTAAAAATACTAATGAATGTGCATTGTCAGTTTAATATACATATACTGATATTTAGTAATCAAAATGTTAATATTATTTTGTTTATTAAAGTTATAAAAGTAAAAACATTTATTTTTTTTCAGTAAAGTGCAAATTATGTGGGCCCTCTTCGGGTCTCCAGTTCTATCGATTGAAAGTACTACGTGATTCTTATCCAAGCAATGTGCTATACACCTACCTTTCTGATAAAATTTAGAAGTGGGAGGTACAGATGGTGTTGTAGGAGCCGTAAGCCTGTCTTATGCCACCAATAATTTATGTTGAAAAACTTTGCGTGATTCCGAGTCAAGAAAGATACAATATGCTTGTCTTTCAGCAGAACAACCGGCATAGAGAGGGTGTTAAAAGTCACTAGGCCTATTGTATGCCTGCAATCATGTTGATTATAAATTCTAACAGAACAAGAGAACATAACGAGGAAATTTGTGAAGACTGATTATGATTCAAATAAAGTACCACACAGCCATGTTTCTGTCCAAAAGATGGGTATGGGCATGGGGAGGTCTTGGAGCCGCAGCATGGTCCACATTAGTTTGCCAGTTATCAAGCTTCGCACTATTCTTCTTTGAGCAAGATCTTACATGAGTGCTATTTTGAAAAATAATTCATGAGGATGGAACAGGTGGGAGGGGTGGGTGTTGTTGGAGAGGCCAAACACCTACTTTTGTCTTCCAGCCATATAGGTTGAAAATCCTTACACAGTTTTGGTTCAAGCAAGGTACAGCATGTCTACCTTTCTGTTAAAATGTTGGCAGTGGAATGGGGAAGTACAAGGACTACAGACCCGCGTCGTGCCTTCAACAACACACACTAAAACATTTTTGCAGGATTTTACTTCAAACAAGCTGCAATCATGCCTTCCTTTCTTTCAAGAAGTTGAAATTGAATGAAGGAGAGGGACAGCGGGGTAACAGGTCTACTCTGCCCCCCCCCCCACCCCAGCATTTGTTTGCACAGAATCAAGAATTGCTTAATTTTTTGCAGTCATCAGATTTTTTTCTGATGTATGCCACAAAAAGGCAAGTTGTCCTCGAAGTTATTAAGATCATGTCAGCCTATTTTATAAACAAATTTTTGTGTTAAACATCCTGTAAAAGTAGATGACAGCACTTTCAGCCCTGCTTGAAAATGCTTCTTTTTTCGAAATTCAAGATTTGTGTATCATTCTAAAGAGATAATTTGGTGCTGAAATAAGAAAGGTGTTGCATACCATAAACCTTTTCAGATTTTTCAGATAGGAAAACTGCTGCCCGTATTGTGAAAATTATCACTTTTTTGCAATTTTATAGCTAAATCAATTTCCAAAAAAACTCCATCGGTGGTAATGTTTTTGTGCTATTAAAAAAGTAGTTTTTTGAAACTAGCAACCATGATTATGTGAATTGAGGCTAATTATATATTGAAATTACTGGAACATCATATTTATTTGGAGGGGGGATTGAAATTTTGTAGGTTCTTATTAAGAATATTTTTTAAACCAAATATGTGGAACTTCTACCTATTTTAGGCTGGAAATCCAATTACAATTTACTTTTATTAGTTTGCAAATGTATAGATGATAATAATGTTTGTCATAAGGTGTATTTTGCAGTTTCATTCTTTATAATAATTTAATTTCAACTTACCTTTTGAGTAATTGTAGCATTCATAATTATAGCTTCTCGTGGAAAAATTCTGTTAGGTGAGTTAGTTTACCTCTTTTTGTTGTGTTTTGTGCTGTTCTATGAGTGTCCCTGCTTCAGTTTTGTGCTGTTTTACCCAAATAGGCTGGTAAACTTCATTGGCAAAAGCAACATTTCATTTTATGTAATTAATCACCATTTTTGGTTCTCAAGATTTACATTAAGCAATAATCCACTCTGTGAAAAGTAGGTCTAGAGTAGCGTGGGAAAATCTTGGAAGGCTAAGTTTCAGGGGCTGTTATTGAATGGCAGACAGTTTTGACTTTTTTTTAATACCTTTTATTTATTTACGGTAAAAAAAAAATGCCCTGCCCCTCATATATTTTCATTGATTGATACCACTGTAAGTACACTCGTTGACTTGAGCTGTTCGAGATACTAATGACAAAAGCCTGCATTTTTTATTCTTCTCTATATTTTAAAGTTCCTAAAAACAAGCGTGTAGGATTTGTAGATATGGTAAATATGGAAGGAAATCGTCAAATACTTGAATGGTGGTATTATCCTTTTTACGCTAGCATCATTTTCCAAACTTAGAAATTTTCTATATTCTTTATTTTAGCCTTCAATTAAGATTGGTAGCTGTCTTATATATAGTATAATAATAGGCTAAGTTTGTCTATCTGTAACTCCGAATGATTAATCTATTAATTTAGACCCCAGGGTTCTCAATGACACTACTGAATTAAAGCTACTTAAATTTGGTTAAGTGTTTATTCACTTTCTCATTCTGTAGAGGCCATAACGGTGTGAAGCTGAGGTCATGGATAAAATTGCCAAAGATCTGGAAGATGCAGCCAGACGGCATAATAGTAAAATATTGTGCTGGCATGTTGATAAATTAAGGGAGTAATCAATCTGGACTTCCCCCAGTTAAAGATAGGAACAGGGTCACAATTAGTGATAAGGAAAGAGTACAGAGAGATGGGAAGACAATTTTGCGAATTTACTGAACCATGATAGAGTTGCAGGAAAAGATCTAGAGAAGAATGAAACAGTTTTTTTTTAAATAAGTTACTGAAGATTATGAATATGATTTTCGGAAAAGGTGATAAGAAAGTAAGGTGTATAAGAAAGGTGATAAGAGTGAGTGTGGTAATTATAAACCAGGCATTAGCCTGGTTTATGTAAGTAGGTACTTATTATGATGATAATTCTTAAACTTAGGTATGCTGCAGATAAAGTTTTAAGGGAAGAACAATGAAGTTTTAGGAAGGGAAGAGGGTGTGTCGACCAAATTTTTACTCTTCGATTTATAATTGGGAAACGCCTGTTTTATCAAACTTCTTTAGTGCTCAGTTTTATAAATCATGAGGAAGCATTTGATTCAGTTGATAAAAAATGTTTAGGAAATGAGGTTAGTGACTTGTTTCGTATTAACTAAAGAGTTAAGCAGGGTTGCGTTCTATCCCCATTAATATGGATAATTTTGATGGACTATGTCTTAAGGACCACAGCAAAGGCAATGGGAGAATACGGAATCAAATGGGGAAGTAAAACCTCCTGGATTTAGATCATGCTAATGATTTTAGCATCCTAGATGAAGTGTTAGCAAAATGAATGAACTTTTAGAGGTTTTGAGAGTTCAGGTGCGAGAATATGTTTGACAATTAATGTTAAGAAGACAAGTCACTAAGGCTAGTAATAAGTGAAGATGAAAAGGTGATGTTGGGTAACGAGAAGATCGATCAAGTGTACAGCTTCATATACCTATGTGGTATTATTAGTTAAGACGGTGGGTGCAAAGAAGATGTTAAAAGTAGAATAGCCAAGGCCCAGCATGTTTTTTTTTTTTTTTTTTTTAATTCAAAAAAAATTGGAAGAATAGGGAGATAAGTCTGCAAACTAAGATTAGAACTACAGTGGTGAAGTACGACTGTTTTGGGTAAAAGTCTGGTTCAATCCCGCTTTCTAGGGCTATAATGAGAGAAGAGTTGACATGGCTAGGGCATGTTCTGTGGATGAAGAATGACAGGTTGCCAAAGATTGTCCTTTTCGGAAAACCGTATAGGGCCTAACGATAAGCAGGTCGTCCTTGGTTGGGGTAGGAGGATGTCATAAGGAAAGATTTAAGGGAAATAGGAACATCCTGGGAGGGTGTAATGAGGGAGGTGTCGTACAGATTGGGATAGAGGAGGACCAAGCGTAGCTGTGTGGACCTCAGGCGGTGCTGCTGAAGTGACTTGTTAGTAGTAATAGTAGTAGAATTCTGTTAAATTAGGTCCTGTGTATGGATTGGCTACAAACTTGTAGGCTCATTTTGATAGGCTTTTTCCTCTCCTAGATTTTGATTATGCTGATGATTTAAGCATCCTAGATGAAAATGTTACGAAAATGAACGACCTTTTAGAAGTTTTTCCGAGTTTAGGGTGTAAGAATAGGTTTGAAAAATTAATGTTATGAAGAATTAGTCCCTAAGACTAGGAGTAAGTGAAGGTGAAAAGGTGATGTTGGGGTAGAGGAGGAGCGTGCGTAGCTGTGGTGGACTTGGGTGACATGGTGCTGCAGAGAGTTGTTAGTAGTAAGCTAGTAGTTGTATTCTATGAACTGTTATGCATGACGATTGACCTAGACAACTGAAAATCTAACAAAATATGATTTAAGATCAAATGATTTTGATAACACCTTATCCATTTTGTTTAAATTAGCATACATGCTAGCAAGGCCGTATCCACGGGTGGGTTTAAGGGTTAGAACCCTCCCTCCCCCCTGAATTTTTTCGCTCGTAAAAACGTAACAAAAATGCATATAAACAAATTATTGGTGCGCTTTTAAAGTTTTTTTTGTCCTCCCCCCCCCCCCCGTAAAAAAATCCTGTGTGTGCCCTTATGTACTAGGCACGGATATAGGAATTATTTTTCGGTTTGGGGAGGGGGTTAACAATAAAAACAATGTCTATTTCATAATTTGAATAATACAGCCTAGGAGTTTGAAAAAAAAATGGATTATCCCCCCCCACCCTAGCGTATGTGCCTGACTGGTAATCCGTTGTTTATGTCGATTTTGATTGAAGGATATGAATTTATTTTTACAAAAAAATGGTCATATCTAGGTATTTACTTTGTAGTTAATAGTTGTTATTAAAAGGATTTGTTTAGATTTAAACATTTGTTTGTTTCTTGTTTTATGCCTGTCGCCCGACTTGGTTTGGTGCTAGAAACAAACAGATAGTCATTTTAGAAGCTAATATAATCCGTTCATGTTAGTATAAATATTAGCCCCTGAAAACATCCAACAATACCGTCAAACATGGGAACATCGGAACATACAGAACATCGTTAAACATGGGGACATACGGAACATCGGAACATCTTCCTCCTCTCCCAAGGACGTATGTTGACAAAATTATTACCTGTATGGCCAAAAACAATGTCGGGATAAGTTTTACGTATAATCGAGCTTTCTAGCTGAACACTAGTCCAAACTTGAGAATGGAGGGGGTGGAGTGTTTCTATGGAGATGATGGTTAAAAATGGGGACGGGGGGAAAATGTCGAAAAGTATAATCTTCTGCCACTGATCTCAAAGGTGGGATACCTCCTATGCGCAGTTATGGTCGGCCTAGAATACTGTCTCGTGGGTATTTAAAATTCTGTTTATTTTTTTAGGTCCGGGGAAGGACAGAGATTATTCGTGAAGAAAATTCCAATGGATGTGGAAGAGGTAAATTTTTATATAACTTGTGTTCAATTTTATGCTTTGATATACCTTTCTTTTATTTCTGTGTACCTCAATTTTTGTTTAATTTGTATTTACCTTACTTTAATTCCACCTTTTATTTTCTTAATTTTAATATAACTTTTAACTAATCTGATTAGATCTACGATCGTATTTTTAAAAATCTTATAACCAATGTTTTAACTCCTACCTGTGGCATGACTAGCTGAAATTTTGCATATCGACTTCTGATGACAATACATGAATCAGTTATAATAATTTGTTGATTAATTCATCAATTTTTATTAAGAGCTGTTGTGTTAGATTTGGTTACCCAATTACTGGTTTGGTTTTTCGTTTGGAAGGATTCAGGTTGGACCCATCATAGGTTTATACATACCTAAAAACCGTTATTTTCTAAGATTTTTATTTTGGCTGTTTTCAAAATGTTGAAGCTTTTAGAGCAGTACCACATTTTCGTCAGTATTTCCATGTTTAATGGCGAAAATAAACAAGTAAAACTAATCAGTTGAATTTGATATTTTCGTCCGTCAAAATTCAAACATTAATAATCTGTTGATTCCCCAAAACAACAGCATCCATGGGCGCCCAT
>JAQQPU010000756.1:29685-42377 GCA_029168905.1 Artemia sp. Kazakhstan ARC1039 | reverse complement strand
TTGAAACTAGAGATGAATCACCTTTTTTAAACAAAGGTACAACATTAGCAACCTTAAATAAATGAGGAAAAACACCAGAAGAAAGAGAGCGGTTAGTTATGTGTGAGATGCGGTTAGAAAGAAACTGACCAATTTTTTTTTAAGAACATTACAGCTCAAACCAAAACCATCAACTGAACGGCTACTTGAAAGCTGAGAAATAATGTTGGAAATTTCGGTATCACTGCATGGAAAAAGGAAAAATTACTTTTCTGCTAAGGGAAAACTACTTACTCTGCTGTAGGGTGGATTAGGAACTGAAGGAAGTGAGGTGAAATACGAATTGAAGGTGCTTGCTGAAGAATTTTTGTCTACGAAAGATCCATCAGCTTTCCTGTAGCGAAAAGAGGGGGGGACTGTATGAGTTTCTTGCGGGAAAGAGCTTCATTAACTACAGTCCAAACCTTTCGCAAATTCCCCTTACACTCATCAATTCGACGTGAAAAATATAGCTTTTTGGCTGCACGTACTGAAGAAGTAAGCACATTTTTATAAAGTTTATACTTCAAAAGATCATCCTGTGTCTTACTTTTACATGCAGCCTTGAACAGAGACGCCTTCATATGTGTAGCATTGATTAGACCTCTAGACATCCATGGACATTTGGGTATGGAATTCCTTGGCCTCTTTCTAAGAGGAAAATGCTTATCCAACAGAGCTCCCATACGACACAAAAATAAATTCGTTGCACAATCAACATCATTAGCTTCAAGAACACTAGACCAATCATTACTCTGAAGACTATGTATTGAATTAGAAATTTCTATATCTGTGGAAGTTCTAAAAGAAGACTCACCCTGCTCATCCACAGCAATCTCAGTTTGAGGCACAAAAAGTGAAACATAAATAGGGAAGTGATCAGAAAGATCAGTGAAAACAAGACCAGAAGTAAACTTCAAATTAGAAGAATGAGTAATGAAAATATTGTCTATTAAAGTGGCAGAATTTCTAGTAGGGTAAACACGAGAAGGAAAAAAAATTGGAGGAAGTAGACCAGCAGAAGAAAGCACATCAAAGAGATGGTCACATTCATCACTTGATCCAATATTTAACATATTATAATTAAAATCTCCCAAAACACAAATACGTTTTTTAGAGAAAGACCCCACACAAGAAAGTTGATCAAGCAAATCACAGAACAAATGTGTTGGAAAAGGAGGGGGCTTATAAAACAAACAAACAGTATCACATGCAAACTGGCTTTTCAGATCAATGACAAGAGAATAAACTGTCCTACTATTTGACACTACTGATGTAAACAAGGATTCAAGGTCAGACCTTCTTCTAAACTCAATATCAGACTTTATAAATAAAGAAACACCCCCTGAGCAATTTGTTACCATTCTGGGGATATGGACAGCAACATAACCATGTATATCATAGGCTGTAAAATTTTCACCATCAGATAACCATGTTTCTGTTAAACCTATTACTTCAAAAGGACAAGAATTATCAGACCACAAATACGATTTCAGACTATCCCACTTATCTCTTATCCCACGCACATTCAAACAAAATACATTAAAGCTACTATTTAAAGACAGTGAGGGTATAATTTTATCACAATAATCAATGGTAGTGTGATAATTACAGCTAGAATTAACCATAGATTCAAGGAGAGGGTCAAGTGTGTGAGTCTCTTGTTTTTCCAGCCCTACTTGGTTGATCAAATATAACCGAAATAAGAATAGAAGAATTCAAAAGAAAAGAGAAATCACCCATAATTATCACACATAATAAATGTACACATAGAAATATAAGTGGGATGGCACAAATTATCCAAAGTATTGAACCAAAGTATAATGTGACACCAGTTGCTATTACATGAGCTGCAAGTGTGCTGGACTGACAAAAAAATAATAGAAATTAGGCTACATGAAGGTGAGAGGATCACAAAAAGCAAAAAGAGATATCAGTAGAATGACTCATTTTATTTGAAGTATTGGCCCAATTTATAATGTGGGACCAGTAAATTATGTAAGCTGTAAGTATGCTGACATGAGAAAAAAAATAATAGTAGTCAGCCTTTGGTATTGAACCAAAGTATAATGTGACACCACTTGCTATTACATGAGCTGCAAGTGTGCTGGACTGACAAAAAAATAATAGAAATTAGGCTACATGAAGGTGAGAGGATCACAAAAAGCATAAAGAGATATCAGTAGAATGACTCATTTTATTCGAAGTATAGGCCCAATTTATAATGTGGGACTAGTAAATTATGTAAGTTGTAAGTATGCTGACATGAAAAAAAAAATATATAATAGTAGTCAGCCTACCTGAAGGTGATAGGATCACAGACAAATAAATGAATGAATATCATAAATGAATATCAATGGAATGACACATATTATTCCAAATATTAGCCCAAAGTATAATATGGGTAGTAAGAAATTATGAGAGCTGCATATATACTGACATGACAAAAGTATGATAGAATTCAGGGTACACAAGGGTGATAGCATCAAAAATAAGATAAAGAAATATCAATGAGATGGCATATATTTTAGTTGCATGTGTGCTGACATGAGAAAAATATGATAGAATTCAGGCTACAGGAAGGCGATAGGATCAATAGTGGCATGGCACATATTCATCAAAATATTGGCCCAAGTATAATGTGGAACCAGTCAAGATTATATGAGCTGCAATTATGCTGAAATGACAAAAATATGAAAGAAATCAGCCTGCATAAAGGTGATAGGATCACAAACAAACATAAAAAAATAAATAAATAACAGTGGGATAACAAATATTATTTGCATAATATTTGCCCAAAATGCAATATGGGACCAGTGAAAATTATATGAGCTGCAAGTGTGCTGACATGACAAAAACATTATAGAAGCCAAGCTACATGATGGTGAAAGGATCATAAACAAACATAAAGAAAAATCAGTGGGAAGGCACATATTATTATAAGTATTAGCACAAACTATAATGTGTGACCAGTTGATATTATGGGGGTTACAAGTATAATGACACGACAAGAATATAATGTAAATCAGACAACATGAACATGACAGAACCACAAACAAACATAAAGAAATATTAGTGGGAAGGAACATATCATCTAAACTATTGGCACAAAGTGTAATATGGTACCAGTCAGAATTATGTGAGGACAGTAAAAAATAATAGAGGAATATTTTAAGAACAGTAAGTAAATCCCTACTGAAACAATGCAATATATTATAAGAAAATAAATCTAAATCCATCACTTTAATTTTTCTGCATTTGCAGCACATAAATCAATTTCATTCTGATTATTAAACTTAACCACTCTTCCAGATTGGGTTTTGTACAGGATATCGCCTTTACTGGAACAAACATTACGTAAGCCAAGCTTTGACTTGGCATATGAAAGAAGTTGTAAGCGTGGTTTTGTAAGCGTCTCAGAAAATAGAATCCCTGATCCTTTCAAATCCTTCTGTTGCCTGAGAAGCAGTTGACGAACTCGTAAGTTGCGAAATTCAACAACTATGGGTCTGGGTTTTGCAGATGGTTTGCCAATTCTTTTGGCTGATACAACATCAGACTGAATAATTGGTATGCCAGGAAATTTCCCAGCACATAGTGACAAGAATTGACTTTCAGTGTTTTCAATGGAGGTCTCCTCTTTCACCCCAAAGACAATAATTTGATTGCTCAAAGCCTGCTGTTCAAAACGGTCATTTAATCTTGCCAGTTTGGACTGGATAGGCTGGAAAGAGTTTTTAAGGTCTATCATGGATGACTCTAAAGTAGCCAATGAAGATTCAACAGAAAATATGCGTCTGTTATAGTTTTCAGGAGTTTTATTCACTAGATTACTAAGATCTAGGTTGAGGCCAGCATACACCTCCTGCTTGATTGCATCCAGCTTATCTGAAGAGATAGTGACATTATGTTGCATAAATGTCTGTTCCTCTTTCATTTTAACCACTGCCTCATCTACCTGGGAAGAGATCTTAGCCAATATAAGGTCATCAAGCAACCCTTTCACTGAAGATTTAAGGTTGTCAGGTTCTAGTGAATCTGATAGCATTTTATGTTTGATTTTTATGCTATTTATGTGGTTAGTGAGCATGAGTAGTTACTCTGAAACAGATTCTGATCCAGAGAATTGGATTGAGCTGTTAGACCTTAGTTCAAGAGGTGGCTTGAGTTGACTTTTCATTTCTCATCTGAAGTAAACAACAAAACAGGAACAGAATAAGCAGTGGTATAAGACAGTTTGGGTATAAGGCAGGATATAGTCCACAATCAAGTAACAAATGTCAAATACCAAAGCAGGGGATTGTGAAATTTGAAGAATAGAAAGCAATCAGCACAAAACATCAAGCATCAACAGTGGCAGTGGCATAAACCCAAGGATTGGTTACTGTAGTCAAATTACAAGTTAAAATTGGTATAGGTCTCACCTGATGAGTCCCCTCTTACACCCCAGGGGTGGGGGCTGCTATGTGTGCCTGCCTTTACCCACTGGTAGGCAGGCAGAACCAGTACTTCAGGACGCTTAAAGTGTTGCTGATTATGCCAGAAAACCTCAAATTCTGATCTGATCTGATATCCCCCTCTTTTCAATTTTCAAATTTTAAGGCTTCGGAGTTTTTTTTATAATACAGTTGAATTTGTGTGTTAGTTTTTGGAAAGGCACGCCTGCCTAGAGTGACAGGCAGGTTTACCAAGAATTTGGTGAAAGCCCGCATGCGGCCCGTGAGGCGTATTGGTGCGGCCCGCAAGACCCTCGCCGGAACGCACCTGACGGATCATATTACTCACCATAACAATACACATTGAAGTGAAAGGGGGTGCCATCTAGCATTCTGGCATATAGCATTCTCGAAAAATTCCGTAAGCTTCATCTAACACAGTTAGTTTCATTTTCAACTATCCAATCCATACCGATTGTTTTAATATGTTACAATTGTTGTTTTTGAACAAACCTTTTTCAAAGTTAGGGAAATACACCCCAAAAAATACTTTGTCTTCGTATTTTCTTTGTTTATTCTTTTTTAATTCAGTAAAATTTAGCGCTTGGGGTACCAAATGAAAGCCAAATTATCTGGTCATACTAGGTGGTCACCTTGTGGCGAAACATTCAT
This sequence comes from Artemia sp. Kazakhstan ARC1039, assembly GCA_029168905.1. NCBI lineage: Eukaryota > Metazoa > Arthropoda > Branchiopoda > Anostraca > Artemiidae > Artemia > Artemia sp. Kazakhstan ARC1039. Next base: position 37,251 of record JAQQPU010000756.1, on the reverse strand, counting down.
AAGAAAAAAACAACGCTTGATTTTTGAGATGGGTGTCATCTGGTATATGGTGGGACGGGAAAATATGATAAACACTGGGACATTTCCCAGCATGTACCAGATGAAACCCATCTACAAAATCTAGGGTAATTTTTTTCTCAAAAGGGTTTAAGTGCATCCAGGTTGTCAAAGGAGCATAAATACAATATCTCAGGAACAAAATAGGTATTAAGTTTCCACTTTGAGGGAAACTAAAGGGGGGGGGGGTGAAACTAAATCAAAAGGTACAATACATATCTAGATTATCAAACGGGTGAATATGCAATATTCCAGGATAAAAAAGGGGGTGCTTTGGAACTTTCATAGCATATTATTTGGGATGTTGAACCTCCTGGCTCAAGGGCCAAGAAGCGGAGATCAGCACCGCCGGTAGGGACTGTAAAGTCCAATGTTCTTTACCTTTAACTTTACCATGCTGGTTGTCAAAAAGGCATATGAACAATATCTGAAAAACAGCTGAAAGCAATAAATTGAACCTTTGTGGGCTACTACAACTACTACTTATTGCAATTAACACCACTGCTATTGTGACTTTTTCAAACTGTGACTGCTTTTCACTGTTTGAATTTGTGACTACTTGCAACTGCAAATACTTGTGATTGTGACTGATTGCGACTGCGGCCCCAACTAATTGTAACTACAATTGCCAGTGCATATGACTGACTGCATCAACCACTTTACTATAGCAAACAACAATGCAATCCCTCAAAACTCGAGCAATGCTAAACAGACAGTGATAGACTAGCTGGTAGGTTTTCTACCTTAAAATCCACAACTGTTGCTATGCAAACCTGAACCCACAAACTTGGGTCATGCAACGAGCTTTAACACATTGAACAGTTCTTATCAAACCCGAAGTCAGTTATAGAAAAGCTTCCTTTTAATACAAGTTACATATACAACTCTGACGAAAATTCTGTGACCACAGTTCATATTCCTCCTAAAGTGTTTAGGGAGAGGGTCAGATGATATTGTGCAGGGTAACGTCATCAGAGAGAGCTGACCTTGTGACCATGGTCGGGACTGTTTCTGCAAGCAGTCAGTATTTACCACTTTAATTTATATTTCCAAGGAAAAATTTTCAGCCTCACATGCTAACTTGTGTTCCAGGAAACTCAGTAGGTGGAGTCTTACCATCCAGTTGGATCAGTTAAGATCTATTTTTAAAATATATCCATCACCTCAAGAATATATTCATATCGATAATTTTCCAAATTGCTAGAAAGCAGTGGAAGAAGCTGGTATAAATTTTTTTGGCAAAATATTAAAATGAAGTGCATTGACACAAAGTTCAAGCTGAGTTTGAAAGCCAGGTTCCTGATTTCACCAAGATCTCACGTAAGATGGATATTTTCGAAATCCCCTTCGCAGTGGATATCAGTAATGTACCAAGTGATTTGCAAATCAAGGTGATAGATTTGCAAAGTGATGCCGCACTTAAAATAGCTCTTAAGGAAAAAACCAACTTGGTGGATTCCTATGGAAGTTTGCCTTCTAAAAACTACAAGGAATTAAAAAGGTTTGCTGAGCAATTAATTACAATGTTTGGTAGTACACATATTTATTATTATTATTATTTATTTCTAACACACACTATACAGAGGTACAATACGTGGAGTATCACAAAGAAAAACACATAAAAATGCAACGCAAATCAATATAGAAATCAAAGAATACCAGTTACAGAGTAACACATAAAATTTAAAAGAAACTAAAACAAAAGATAAATAATATAATTTTTCAGTTCTGAATTATCGAAAAAACAAATACTGTTCTCGGCTATCGGACATACATTTAGACGCAATATTTCACGTCTCTACTACAAAAATACAAGCTAAAGTAAAAAAAAACTTGCAAGTCAAATGCAACAACGAAAATCTCATTGATTGTATTAACTACAATAAATGTAGTAAAAAATATACAATTTTAAATGTTATGTAGTTTAGATATTATCTGACCGGTAATTTTGTGTATCGGTGTTTAAATAAGCTAGCACCTAATATTTTTTCATGTTTTGTCCGCGAATTCTGCGTACCATTCTTACTTATGGTACACGGAATTCCTTGGACCCAGTACACGGGAGACGACATACTACTAGGTCTATTTTGGAATATTCTGTTTCGGTTTGGAATAGTCTTCTTGAAAGCACTAAGATGACCGAGAGCATATTTTCTTTTAAAATTAACTAAAGAATTTCTTGATGAGTAAGGATGGGGGGGGGTCTTTTGTAAGTATCAGTTTGAGGTTCCTATGAGGTTTAATCATTATTTATTTATAAAAATTGAATTTTTGGATATATATTATAAGTAATTAAAATATTGAGTCCTGCCACAAAAAATCTGTATAGATTTTCCCCTGGCAGGTTTGTTTGATATGATTTATTGTTAATATTGATCTTGAATTAAAATGAATTTTCTCTCTAAAGAAAATACAACAACAAAATATTCAAGCTTTAAGTGGCTATTTTAGCCCAACCCTCTTTGGACAAAATAAACAAGCTTTTCCAGAATAAAGTAAAGTGAAAAAAAAAGTTAAGCTGAGAGAATTTATGCTAAGATACTCAAGTCTTATAATATCACCTTAACTTAACAAGATGCCTTACGCACAATGTACCACTCAACGATAGATAAAGAATATCTAAATAAGTAAATAATAAAACAAGCTAATAAATACATTTATTTTATATAGTAATAAAATGTTTCTATAGATATACTGTTTCTTTGCGCTCTGCCCAAAAATGTCCAAAAATTGTTGTTAGTTTTGATTGTCCATCGAGGTGGCACATTTATGCGCAGAGATAGCAAATTTACATAGAGACTGACGTCGATTGGGGTTTATGTATGTAGGTTTTCTATTATCTGAGTTACCACAGGGGCATATATATTAAAACGCCATCTTTGCCCTGCCTATTTTAGTAAATACATTAATTTTTTCACAAATTTATCAATACCCCTCAATTTTGTCTTTACTGACACCAAAGGCTTTAGACTCTCAAAAGTGAAAAAATTTGTTTAGTTATCAGGGCATGGGGTAAAGAAAGGGCACAACCATATAATTATTTCCTAAAACTCAATAAAATAACTAAATAAATGAAAGAAAATACGTATCGATCAACAAACAGCAATTCATGGATTTAGGTTCTTTTTAAAAGTGTTTATCTCTAAAATACCTGAATATTTTGGACTGTGGACCACTACAATAGATACTAATAGAAATTCTGAACATGATGAAAGTTTTAATCATGAGTATAGCTAAGAATATTTGGATTGTCTGTGTATGTTGAATTAAACAAACTAGCAACTGATGAAACTTCTATAACTGTTAGTTTTGAGTAGTTACCCCTGCATTTACCGTTCAAAATAACTCTGATATGACCTTTAGTATAATATAAAATGACTTTGGTGGGGTAGGTTTTTATTTGAAAGAGGAATCCATGTTAGAACCGTAACGTACAAAATTCAAAGGTTCGGAGCATGCTGTTTTCAAATGAAATTATAGACATGTACAATTATTCCTCGTTTAATAAAATAGAATAGATATATTCTTGAATTTCTCGAATTTAGGTGACAGAAAGTAGGTTTTCTATTATCTGGGGTACCACAGGGCCATGTATATTAAAACGCCATCTTTACCCTGCCTATTTTAGTAATTACATTAATTTTTTCAATACCCCTCACCCTTCTTTTGTGCTGTGGTAAGACTAAAAATGTAAATATTACTTCTACGTGATTTTTATTATCAGTATTTACCTCCCCCTGCCCATTGTTATTGAATATACGCCGAAGGGAATACTTTGGAGAGACTTCTGAAAACAAAAACTAGACAGAGAAAATCGAACTTAAATGAATTGTAGCCTAAAGTACACAGTCCAGATCAATTAATAGATATTTTGTTTCGGTGGGCCTAGAAAAGGCTCGGAAAATGAGCTAAGCTGTAGGCACAGAGAAGAATTACAATATTATTTTCTTTGTAGTAGCTAAGAGATTTTGTCCCCAAATAAATCTTACACCGTTTGAATTTAGCATAGCGCCACACTGTGTAGGACGAAAATCTCTTTCGGGTGGGTAACGAAATTGGTTAAATAACTGTATTTAGCTTATAAGCTTTATTTTTATTTGTTTTTAGTATTATAAGTTTTGTATCAATGTAAAATTTGGGCTATTGAGAAGGAACACTAAAAAAAAACTGAAAACGGCGTTTAAGAATCTCAAAATACTAAAAAACAGTGGTAATTTTCTAGTTTTCAAAATTTATCTTACAAGAGAAAAAAAGTTGAAAAATCCTTATGTATGATAGTTTGCCCCCCCCCCCCAGAGGGTGTCGTCAGGGGTGGTAAATTGCCCCACGCTGGTCTTAATTGTTAAGAATCATCATAAGAAACGCTAATGGTGTTTTTTTCATTAAGTTTAAAGGATCAATTCTAGTGTAAATGAATATTTTTGCTGGAAAAATGCCCGAAAAATGCTATATGTGCGAATTAAAGTCCCGCTGTTCAATTAAAGAACAATGTTTATATCATTCGTAAAAGTTCTTGACTTTACTTTACCCCCCTCCCCCCCTAATGCGAAAATATATAGCCTCAATTATACTTTTGTTTTTGTTATTCCTTTTTTCAGTTTCGTCAACGCTGATTTAATTTACGGGTATTAAGTTGAAACAAGAGTGGCGCATGCCAAAATGCATGGGAAACATTATTTGGGCTACAGATTTGCACATTGTAGGAGTTTGGGTAAAGTAAAGTGTTTTTAGGAATAATATAAGTAAGTATTTTAGGATTTTTTTTAGTTGTTTTCATAGTTTTATAATGTTTCTCAATAGCCCTAATTGTGCGTTGATACCTTATTTTTTTTTTCAAAGCATCAAGGCTCTGTTTCTTTTTCAGGCCGTGCCTTCGACCTATCCTGTCAAGCAAGAAGACCAGATAAAAAGTATTCCTCCATGCAACTTTACATTATCTCCCAAAACTGAGGTGAGCAATTCTGTTCTCATTTTTATTGTTAATATTTACAAAACACTAAGTCTCATTAATTGTCTTTTTAATATTGCATGCAAATCAGATAGATCCGATTGTTTTTTACAAATTGGGCCGTCCTACCCGAGGGGTTGGCACGCTTGAAATCTTTTGTCCGTGAGGACGGGGGTTCGAATCCTGCTGTTGCTGGTCTACTTTATTTGTATTTTTATTTGGACGAGTCGACTTTATTTGTGTTTATTTAATTTTTTTTCGAAAAATGGCTCTTTTTTTAAATTATCATACTGAGATGTTCTTGCCTGAAAAAAAACGATCCAGATAGGTCATGACTTTGGGCAAATTTGCTTAGAATCCAAATTTTGGAAAAAATTCCTCTAGCCTAGTGGATTGGTGCGCTGGATTAAGATTCTTTGTCCGAGAGGGCGAGGGTTCGAATCCTAGTGTGTCCAATTACTTGGTTTGGGACGGAGGCCAATGGCGTGGCTCTGTAAGCTCAACCAGAGTCAATCCAGCTCTAAATGAGTACCTAAAGAAATCTGGGGAAGCTAAACAGGAAGGGTGTGCAAAAGCACATGGTGGCTGGCCCCCAGCCCCCCGTTGCACTTCCTGGCTGAAGGGCCCGAAACGGATATCAGTACCACCGGTATGGACTGTATAGTCCAATACCGTGTTTTTCAACTTTTTTAGAAATCGGATAGTTCAGACACATATTTCCAGATGGAACGTTGGATAAAGAATGTTTTTCCATATAGAATTGGGAAATTTCTTAGAAAATTTATAGATATGAATTAGAGAAATTCATAGCATTAGAAAATATTTTTTCCGAGTGTTACGATTCGTTTGTTACGATACGATTCGCTTTGTGCTTTTTGAGTATCTAGTGGGAGCGTAAATGTTCGGCCATCGACAAATCAGAATTATCTCTTCAAGTACTTTGATTACGGATTACTTGAAAGTTTTCTTTTAGGGGTTGTTATGATTGGGGAAGAAGTTTGGAAAGAAAATATCAGAAAAAAATACATGATAAATTATCTTAAAATTTTTCTAGAATTTCTAATTTTAGTTGTTAAATTATTTAAAATTATATCTAAAATTGAATTATTAAATTAAAGGATTATTGTGCATTATACTATTATGTTTTGAAGGGTCCAAATTTTCTAATTTCAAGTATGTATGAAAATGAATTTTAATATCATCAATGATAGGGGCAGTGATTGGGATAGGTAGGCAAATCGGATCGAATTTTGAATATTTGAAATTTTGCACAACTGAGATAATTGCCTGTAAAAAAAAAAGGTGTAATATCTATTTTAAAAGAGCCTGCACAAAACAAATTCAAATGCCAGTTTGTTCTAATTCTTGTTAAGAAATGAAAGACCTGTTCGATCGAGAACTTGTAATATCATTGCTAATTAAACACAAAAATATCAGACGGCTTTTTTTTGTTAAAGCTTTAAATAAGGTAAGGTAAGTCTTTGGTAAGGCTTTAAAAATGCTGCTAATAATTTATCATGGAGAAATCCCATTTGATGTACGAAATCTAACGATTTTTGCTTCATGGGAAATTGCATAGGAAAACTTAATGATAGTTTATAAATCAGGGCAAACTAACACCAGCGTTGCCAACCTTTTGAGATAAACTATACTAGTTTCCGAATAAAATTTTACCTCAAGAACATCTGAGCAGCAGGTTAGCAAAAATTGCCGTAAGAAGAAGAAAATTTTAAATAGATTAATACTTGGATTAGATATCTGAGTCAAAAGAGAGTAAGTAAGACCAAGTATACCGGAAAATTTGACAGTGCCAAATTTACCGCATTATACCAGGACCTCTAAATTGTACCAAAAACGGTACAATTGTGCCGTGTTGGCAACGCTGGCTGACACTACTAAAAGGTTATCGCACCTCCTTAAAATTATTTCATTTTAGACTTATTGTTTAGGCTCGTTGGTCGTGTATAAAAAGAAAACTAAAATTTGCTTTTTGGAACTCTTAGTTGATATTATTTATTCTATTTTATTATTATATCTTTCATATTGTTTTTTGATGGTATTACTAGCTCGAATTGTTTTTATATCAGAATAATATCTTTCTTGCCAATGCCCATCGTTTCACTAGAAGCCGAATTTTTCAAGAATTCGGTTTCATACGAAACCGATTCGCAAAGCTTTCGGGGAAAGGAGCTGAAATACTAAAAAAGTTAATCTAGGACCACAACTTTCAGTTTTCGAAGAGGAAACCCTTATGATTAATCTCTAGGGGGCGGATCTCCCTTAAACTAGTTTATGAGATCCATTAAAAATATTGAAACTATTAAAATATTGAGGTGTCAATACAAGTACCCCCAACCAAATGGGAAGTCTACTCTTAACCTTCTCCCTTCCAATGGGTCGGGCCAATGCGCACCTGTGATCCAAAAGATTAGGGGGGAGATAACTTAAATCTTGCAAGCAGCTATTAATCATAATACTAATCACGCTTTCAAGAATTCATAGAGAATTTCTCTTTTTTAAGATATGATACTACTTACCAAATAACTCTTGAGCAAGGTCGT
>JAQQPU010000756.1:5000-24685 GCA_029168905.1 Artemia sp. Kazakhstan ARC1039 | reverse complement strand
GGATGTAGCTGATTGGCTGGGCCAAGTGACGGTCCACCCCTACGGACAGTGCTGTAAAGATTATTATTATTTTTTTAGTCTGCGTTTTGATCCCGTTTGGGGAAGGATATTTCTGTTGTTATATGTGACCCTTTTGGAAGAATACAAGTAAGGTATTTTCTACAAACTGTGTACTATTTTCAAACTGTGTACTGTGTACAAACAAAAAAAAGGAAAGAAAAGATCAGTGTTAATAGCCACCCCGAGAAGTAAAAAAAAAAAACTTGACAAAGAGGGTGGCAAAAATACATTTAAAAATAATACAGGATTAAATAAATTATAAAACAATAATACAAACCACAGATCTTAGTCGGTACCAAAAACCTTACAAATAAACAATTTCAACTTTGTCAAAATCGTACCCCAAGTGGCCATAATAAGTTATTCAGTTATTTTTACATCGTCCCCCCCCCAAAAAAAACAAAAAAACAAAACAAAACAAGAACTAAAATTCATTCTTACTAGAAAGGATTTCTTTAATTTTTCTCTTTAAAAAAAAAAAAAAAAAATCACTAATATTCTTAATACTCTGATCTAGATGATTCCGACTTCTAATTCCCCTATGAAGCACAGAAAACGTCGACCGAGTCGAAACAATCAATGGAGTATTAATTTCTCCAGAAGATCGAGTGTCTTAATTGCGGATCATGGATCTCAAATTAACTAAACTATCAGAACATGAAAGTGTATATAACTCTCGTAGTCCAGTATTTGGCAGTACCCTTATTCGCTCGTAGACGTTCCGTACCGAATTTCGGGGTTGTACCAACAATCGAACAGCCTTATTTTGAAGAACTCGTACAGGCCGGACAATGGAAGCAAATGTGCCAAGCCAAACGCTACTACAATACAGTATATTGGGATGGACAAGGGAAAAATAAAGGAGGTGTAGGAGATAAGCAGGGAAAAATTGCTTAAGTTTTCTCATTATACCTTGTTTACGAGACAAAATTGTACTCACAGACTGTGCATGGCACTTGAAATATAAAATTTCATCAATATAAACCCCAGGTACTTAATCAATAAAGCACGTTTTAAAATTCCACAATGCGTTACAATTTTACGAATCCAAGGATAAAAAACAGGAGATTGGGGGAAAATGACAAAATTTGACCAATGTTAATCTTAAGCCTGTTTACCCTTAACCAAGAATCTAACCTATCCACATTATCTTTCATCGAGTAATTTTTCTGTCTTTGCGGTGCTGATAGCTACAGTGTCATCCGCAAATAATGACACAGTTTCAATGGCTATTAAAATTCTAGTTATGACGAACATAGCTATTTAAAATTTTAGAATCGGAAACCTGAAGCTCTGCATTGTTCTCATGCTTGCCTTGTCTCTTATTTTACTATTTATCAGAAATTTTAAGGGTTCAAAATTTCAAATTAATAATCTAAATATTGCATATTAAAATAAAGTAAAGGGTGCTGTTGGCAGCAAGTATTATCAAATTGAATCTGAATTTTTTCATTTTTCCCATGTCTATTTATCTAATTTTCCATAGATAATTAATAATTTTTAAAGATGCTAAAGTAAGAAAAATCAGATTAAAAATTGATTTTTTTTTAATAAATAAATTTTTTTTTGTTTTAAATGTGGCCTGGAAATTTCTGGGAGACAGGGGTAGAGGTGCTAATCAATACATTGTCCTAGTGTAAGAGAGGCCAGAACTGCCACTGCAGCAACCCAACATCCAGAAAAAGGTAGTTTTTACTGGCCAGAGATCTGATCTTTTTTAAGACTCTCTTCTTTGTTTTACGATGGAAGGTCACGGTGGTCTTTGAACTTTTAGGATAATATTTATTTTTGGAACTGTCTATCGCAAGCCCAGAGCCGCGTTTTCAGGCTCAGCGGGTTTGAACACTGGTTGTTCTAGTCTAGTTTCAAGTTTCTAGTTTTTTGTCTAGTTTTTTCTAGTTTCAGCGGGCTCGAGGCGTCAACCCCGTGTTTGATGCACTAGATGCACTGCTGCACAACGCTTGATGCACTAGACGCGAACAACCCGTGTTTAAAGACGGGTTGTTCACGGATCAGCAGGTTCGAACACGGGTTGTTCTCGTCTAGTGCATTAAGCGTTGTGCATCAGTGCATCTAGTGTATCAAACACAGGGTTGAAGCTTCGAACCCGCTGAAACTAGACAAAACTAGACGAAAAACTAGAAACTTGAAACTAGACGAGAACAACCCGTGTTCGAACCCGCTGAGCCTGAAAACGCCGCTCAGATGAGCCGGGTTTTATTAGTCATCTAATAACTAACTGTCTTGATAAGGTTGGTTAGCAGTGTGACTTGAGGATTTCTACAAAGAATATTTCGCTATATAAAGTTGAATGAGAAAATTTAGTTTGATTGCTTCTCTCTTGTTTTTTAATTCCTTCAGATTCATATACGGTTTCAAACAAAACTGAAAATACAATCAGATAATAACTAATTGTACTGAGAAGCATGAGACTGGGCGTCATAAAAAAAAAATACATAAAGAACATTTATAAAGAAAATAAATTATGCTGTTTTTGTGTGCAAAATTGTGTACATCAAAAGAATCTGTTTCTAATGCTGACAAAATATTCTGTTTTAATGCTAATTCCATGTATGTAAGATTAATTAATTTCAAATTTATTGGCAAAAAGGAAAAATTGTTTGCAAAGGAAAAATTCGCATAGTTTTACAAAAGAGGGGAGGCGCTCCCAATTATGGGGTGATTTTAGTGAAAATGACTCAGTCAGATTCAAATTGACTGAGAACCTTCTAGAGGAGGTTATCTAAATTCAATTCCGAATAAAGGTCGCCCTCACATGCTTCTTTGTATTTTGGCAGGGGTTTTTACCTGAAGGGGCATTTTAACGTTTTAAACTAGCGATCGTAGAATAACGGGAGAAGGTGTTTTTTGACAGAAATTTAAAATCGCAGTGCTTTACTTAGAAAATAATTATGTGGGATAAGAATATTTAAAAATTAAGCCCCCCCTCCCGTGGGTTTGCGCCTGATCCTACGCGTTTTTAAGTAACAAAAAGAGATCGTGTCATGACAAATTAGCGTTTTCTTCCGTTTTGTGCCGCTAATGAATTTCCCCCAGGGGAACTTGAGTGCTTTGGATCAAACAAGAAAAATACCCAATTGGATTGGAAGTATTTAAAAAAAAAAAAAAAAAAAAAAAAAAACATTCACAATCAGAAACCACTTTGTGGTGTAATCGCTTCTGAACATTGATGGAGTGAATTCTAAATGAACAGCTAATATGTACTGTTTATACACTAATGATTGCATACACAGTATTAATTAATTATATAACAACTACTTTGGGGGAAGTTAATGATTTTGCTGTTTTTGTTGTTTTTGTTGGGGGGAAGGGGGCACATCCCCTTATTTTTTTAGGTTTAGCGCCATCTTTTATTCTCATTTAAAATAAAGTTTTATTTTTACATTACTATAAAAAATGCTGTTGTCTGTATTTTTGTGCACATAAAAGGAAAATCATTAAATTTGCCTTTTGTTTTTAATCGTTGTAGGTCTTTTTTTTCAGCAACTAAATAGATCGTGCCTCAGCAAATTGTTACTCTCATCCATTTTGTGCTGCAAAACGACAATTTTATCCCATATTAGGACAAGATTTTTGTTTCTGTGCTTCTTTTGAGCAAGTAAATAGATCTTGCCTCAGCAAAGTGACATTCTCAGCCATTAGTGATGCAAAACGACAATTTTATTATATTTTAGGACAAGATTTTTGTTTCTGTGCTTCTTTTAAGCAAGTAAATAGATCTTGCCTCAGCCAAGTAATTTTTCAGCCATTTTATGCTGCAAAAAGATGATTTTAAAAAATTAGAACCGAAATCATATCTTACTCTGTCTGTGCGCACCTCGTCTGTGGCATATCCGGCAAAATTCAGGCTATTTTCCTTAAATGTTTGATTTTTCAGTTACTTGATATGATAAAAAAGGTAAAAATCTCCTAAATTTATTTAGCAACTCTTGCTAAAAGAAAACACTTAATCCAAGAAATGATTGTACATACAGTGCGAAAAGTCTTCACTAAGAATTTTTCTATTGGCATTCAAATGACGTATTGGGAAACAACTGTACGAAACAAATTTCGTTTGTTTTTTATTTCTTTATTTTTTTTCGTTTGCGTCTTTTCTTTTGGTTTGTTAATATTGCTTAGTTTCTTTAGAGCCTATACTAAAGAAGTCAGCGGATCTTTCTGTACGAACGGGCCTGAAGCCTTGAAAAGTGCATTTTATTGGGCAAAATTCTTAAATTTTTGTGGGAAATCCTTTAGATCGATCTGTAGGGAATGGAGGGGGGGGGTTAATTTAACTTTTAATCCGTATTTTTTCAAGGACAATATTGTTAGCGTTGTGAGTGGGTGCTGAGAAGATGACATCCACCAAATTATGCGGAAAATTTTTATCGTAAAATGGAAAATTAATTTCTTTTTATTTATCTTCAATAAGGACGGTGGGTAGGAAAATTTCACCAATATGAAAATGAGTCTGAGAAACTCCTACCTCCCGAATTTTTTATCAGGTTTCTTTATTATTCATAAAAGCAAAGGGCAAGTTCAGTTGAGGTTTCGTTTTAAAACAAAGAGAAAACTCTTATTCCTTCTCTTTGGGTAGGCTGCACATTTTGACGTTTTTTTGTGTTTTTATATATGCCTGCGGCCTAAAGGCAAGCGAATCTTTCTCATTGTAGATATTGCACATCACTAGTTGGTTTCAATAAAAGGTAGAAAATTTATCTGCTATAAAGTGACAATTCTAGTTCAAGTAGAGTCAAAATGTAACCAAACCAAAACTGGGAAATAGTCAAAAAACCGAATTTTTATGTTCGTTGTAGGTACCGCTGTCAGGTAATCCGAATCGTTGAATCCGAGCCTGACTTTATTGTTGCCCACCTTGTCGATATTGGGAAGAGTCTAAAAAAGGACCGAAAAGACTTATTTATTTTGGATGAGGAAATTATTGGTGTCCCTGCATTGTCGATGCCCGTGAAGCTAGACAAGACCTGTGAGCGCAGTAGTGGTGGCTGGGACAAGGAAGTTGTGGAAATAATAAGAAGATTGACTGAACCCTCACCTGACCTTCAACTGTTTGTCACAGAAACTGGAAAGGTACATTATTATTATTATTTTAGTAATTTTTTTTTTAGCTTTATGTATTGTTATGAGCAAATAAAAGTTCAAATCGAGATAATTCTTTTTATTAGAAGGTGAAACAGATAAAAAAAAAAAAGTTTTGGACATTTTGATCACATATACAGGGACCGTCATCTGTATATGTGATTGATATATCTGGAACTTTTGAATCTGTTTCACTGCCTTATCAAAGGACTTATCAATATTTGAACTTTATTTTCTTGTCATAGAAAGGGAGTGTGGTCTTCGAAAAAAACCTAAGATGTATCATTATCGGAATAGTATTTGTAAATTTTAACTGTAATTTTGATTAATTAATTCTAATATTAATTATTGTAGCATTATTATTATGATAATAATCTTCACAGTTTAGAAAATGATGCTGAGCAGATGTTAAAATTATTCTAAGTTTAAAGATTCAAGTTTTTGTTAGAATAATATAATTATTCATCATTTAGACAAGGAAATTATTGATGTATGTATGTCTAGACATACAAACAGATTCGAGCCTATTCATGAGTTCAAAACTTCACAAGTCACTGGCTGGAAAGTGGTCTTCTTCGTTATTCATCAAGAGAAGTAGAAATCTGGTAGAAACGAAATGGCTGTGGCGTTTCAGAACCCTTGCATAATAGTTGAAGTATCTATTAGCTATGTATTCTTAACATAAATAATTATCAAAATTAGTTGTTTTTTTTTTCATCGAGTATTACTGCATACAAAACTTCAAATACCGTATCACAAAATTCGTCCGTTATCCGGGTAAAAACTTTGAATGTAAGTCTGAACTTAAAAGCTTAATTTTTCCATAATGCCCTTTGTCTATATCTGTTTTGTCACCTTTAAAACAGTTGAAATTGGCGACTTTGATATTCATTGTTTTTTGTTTGTTTTTTTTTTTTGCTCTTTTGGATTCCTAAAAAACCTCTCTTTTATTAAAACTGGTTTTTAATAACAATTAAAAAAAACATTTTTTTTTTTTTTTTGGCTTCTTTATAGAATATGTCATGTAGGCTAAGGCTGAACTGCTGCTTTTTTTATTGCTTTTGGCTTCTCTATTGGATATTATTCATTTTTTCTTTTGGGGATTCATTCCAAATTATAAACTCATAAATACCTAATATCAGCTAAATTATAAACTGCATCTAAAAGGAGTAAATGTATCAAATTGAAAAATACATGATGAACCCTTTATATGAGAACACTTCAATTACAATGAAACAAAAAAAAAACACTTAATGGTTTATTCGGTATGAAGAAAAATGAAGTGCCAGCTATTTTCTTAGGTAAAAAATGAAAAGCTCATCCGTTTTAAATGTAATTAAATGAAATAATATGAAGACTGAATTAGCTCCAGAAAGATGTTGAGATTTTCTTCCTAGTTCGTCACTTTTAATCCAAGCACTAAATGCTCACAAAAATTACCAAATTTAAGAAAGTCGCAATAATAAGTTACCTGTGGTCAAAACACTCAAAGACCCCTCTTTGATCCCCACCCAGGCCCAGAGCTTCTGCTATGGTTATATCCATGGAAATCTCCAAAGAGTTTCTTTTTAAAATAGCTTTCAAGCGTAGTTAGGGGGTAATTAGCCTTTTTTGCTTTTCTTCAAAGCTTTGAAAAAAGTCTTTTAATATCCCAAATGTTAAATATGTGCATATTTTTGGTCATCATTTGTGGGGTGATATAATTTTTTAAACCACTGTACATACGTAAGAATGTTGCAACATCTAGTACCCTGAGGTGATAAGACTGTCAAAGACTCCTCCTTGAACTTCCGAAATTGAAAGCTTTTATTATGACCTGGCCTTTAAATGTAACTTTGGCACTGGACCAAGGGCGCCATTGTCACTCGCGCAACGTTAGGTGGGGATGTCGATATCGCTTTCGTCACACCAATTTGTTTTAGTGTCAATCTGCCTGGTACTTTTGAATGAATGTTTTCAAAGTAAACTCGTTTCATCAATTAGAAAAAAAAACGGGTTGGACGCACGTGTCCCTTTTCCTTTGGGCGATAAAATTATACAAGTGCTGTATCAAGTATAACTCACGAAAATCTTGTTAATTTTTGTCAACTTTTCAACTGTTTGGCATCCCTGCTTTCAATAAAAAAAAAAATTAAGGTACTCTCACTTAAATATAATAACTCCCTATGCTTCCCCTCTGGATACCATCTTGATAGGATACTGTCCCTGCTTTAAATAATAAAAAAAAAATTAACTTTTTGGCATCCCTGCTTTCAATAAAAAAATTTCGGGATATTATCATTTAAATTTAATATCTCCCTACTCCCCCCCCCCCCCTTCCTCTGGATACCACCTTGACAGGATACCGTCTCAGCTTTATATTAAAAAAATTAATCTACTTAATAATTAACTAGGTCAGTATATGGTTCAAACAAACGCGCAAAATAACTTAAACAGCTTAGTGTTCCTTGAAAAAAAAATTGAGGGTATGAGTAAAGGGGTACAAAGACAACAATAAAAATGTTGAAACTATTGGAAAACTGAGTCATAGATTCGCCGTGGCATTCAATAAGATCCAAAGAATCTAATTAAAAGGGAGCACACACAAAAGCCAAATTAGGCCAGTAGCCTATGGGAAATCTCAAAATACCCAAGACAATGAACAAGTCCCAATGGGGGGCCCTGGGTCTATCAAAATATTTCAATGGTTTCCCAGGCAATTTTATATCATTTTCTTCCGTCCCCTTTTTTAAATGAAAAAAATAATTATCTTTTTGGCATCCCTGCTTTCAATAAAAAAGTGAGTTATTATCATTTAAAAATGATAGCCCCCTACCCCCCTCCCTATAGGCAATAATTTACAATTTTTTATGAATAATATTTTTGGGGTAACTTCCGTTTCAATCTTTAATTCCCCTACCTTGTACATAGATTGGTCTATAGCTAAATTTCGTCTCAATAGAAGTTTTTTTTTTGGGGGGGGGGGGGGGGGTAAATTTTTTCAGAAAGAAGATTGTATTTTCTTTAATCTATCAGGCGTTCAACAATTGAGTATTAAACATTAAGAAAATCGTATCTAAAAACAGCAAAAGAAAAATAATTCTGCAAACTTACAATTCAGTTGTAGAAACAATCTGTTGGCTATCGATTTCGAAATCCAACTGAAGGCTGAAGCTGTATAGTAGTGAATGAGTTCTGTAAGTCTGTTCAACTTGAAAATAACATTCTTGACTACAAATAGCAATTGGGATACTGCATTCGAAATGATTTAAACTCATTTCATAAAGATGATACTTTTTTTGTTAATATATGAAGAACTGTGTATATTGCAATATTTGCAATTGCATATTGCATCTCTCTGGTTTTTATGCAAAGTAACAAAAGAGACGAAAATTAACGGACAAGAGAGTAGTGAAGAATTGGTATGCAAAGAGATGGTATGCAAAGTAATATTTGGCAGGGAAAGTCACTGGTGATAAATCGCTAGGGGTGGCACCGTGATTGCGTGATTTTCGGGGATTCGGGGAACCAAATTTTTTTCGGGTGACACATAGATTTTCTTGGAAATACCCGAAAATTCGGGGATAGTGCAAGCACTGCTTGATTTCTAATCAGGAAAATCTAAATGCTAAACCACTTGAGAAAGAAAAGCTCCGACTTTGCGGTTGACGCAATAAAGAATTGCCGCAAAATTAATTTAAAGTCAGCCTAATGCCACCGCCTTTGTCGGTGGTGGTGCGCCGTAGCGACACTTCGGTGGCGGTCGACCGGGCCTCTCGTCGGCGGCGTTCGGTCGATCCGCCGGCGTGACGCCGGGGTCTATGTATGTCGATTCATTTGAGATTTGTCGTTTTTGCATGTCTCATAACTGCACAATACTTTGTGCTTCACGATTGTTCATCATAACCTTAAACATTTTTTACTTGCCCTTTGCTTTAGCTGTTCGGATTGCCTTTGTCAAATCGGATGGTCCAGATAAATTTAATATCATAAGCAGCGCAATAGCGCTGCCAAAGTGAAGAACGATGTTGGCACAATTTATTATTTTTTTTCCCTTTAGACCAGGGCGCTTCGTATCGAAGGGGTTGTCGTAGAAACTTCGGATAGGGATCATTCGATTGGAAATTGGAGTGGCTTTTGCCCTTTTTAATAGTCGAAAGTGATTGGAAGGCAACTAACACCCCTTCCACGCCCACCATTTCCCCAAACACATCTAATCAAAATTTTGAGATAGCTATTTTGTTCAGCGTAGTTGATTTCCAGATAGAAATTATGTTTCTGAGGAGGACACTCCCCCACAGCCCTCAGGGCAAGGGTTTTAAGTTATGCCCGGGGGCATATTAGGTTTTTATAGAAAGCGTTGTCGTAGAATCTTCACAAAGGGCTCATTAGATTGGAAGTTGAAATGGCTAGTGCCCTTTTTAATAGTCGAAAGTGATTGGAAGGCAACTAGAACCCCTTCCACGCCCACCATTTCCCCAAACACATACAATCAAAATTTTTAGATAGCCATTTTGTTCAACGCAGTTGAAAGTTCTGGAAATTAGGTCTTTGAGGATGATACCCCCCCCCCTCAGAGACCTCAGGGCACGGGTTATAAGTTATGCCCTGGGGCATATAAGGTTTGTATTGAAAGTTTTGTCGTAGAAACTTGAAAAAGGGCTAATTCGATTGGAAATTAAGGGCTAGTGCCCTTTTTAATAGTCGAAAGTGATTGGAGGTTAACTAACCCCCCTCTCACGCCCACCTTTTTCCCCAAACACATTCAATCAAATTTTTAGATAGCCATTTTATTCAACGTAGTTGAAAGCTATGGAAATTAGGTCTATGAGGAGAAAGGGCTAGTGCCCTTTTTAATAGTCGAAAGTGATTGAAGGGCAACTAACCCCTCTCACGCCCACCATTTTCCCAAACACATCCAATCAAAATTTTAAGATATCCATTTTGTTCAACGTAGTTGAAAGTTCTGGAAATTAGGTCTTTGAGTATGTAACCCCCTAAGAGCCCTCAGGGCAAGGGTTGTAAGATGTGCCCTGGGGGCATATAAGGTTTTTATAGAAATTGTTGTCGTAGAAACTTCAAAAACGGCTCATTTGATTGGAAATTGTAAGGGCTAGTGCCCTTTTTAATAGTCGGAAGTAAATGGAAAGTAATTAACCCTCCTCTCATGCCCACTATTTCCCCAAACACAGTCAATCAAAGTTTGGAGATAGCCATTTTGTTCAACGTAGTTAAAAGTTCTTCAAATTATGTATTTGAGGATGACAAACCTACCAAAGCCCCCAGGGCAAATGTTGTAAGTTGTGCCCTGGGGGCATATAAGGTTTTTATAGAGCAATGGAATAGAAACTTCGAGGGGCTAGTGCCCTTTTTAATTGTCAAAAATAATTGGAGGAAAACTAACATCCATCCCACGCCCTCCGATTCCCCAAAAATATCCAATAAAAATTTTGAGATAGCCATTTTGTTCAACGTAGTTGAAAAGTCCGGAAATTCTGTCTTTGAGGATGACACTCCCACCGCAGCCCTCAGCGCAAGGGTTGTAAGTTATGCCCTGGGGCATATAAGATTTTATAGAAAACGTTGTCGTAGAAACTCCAAAAAGGGCTCATCCGATTGGAAATTGAAAGCACTAGTGCCCTATTTAATAGTCGAAAGTGATTGGAGGGTAACTAACGCCTACTATTTCCTCAAACACATCCAATCAAAAATTTTGAGATAGACGTTCTGTTCAACGTTGTTAAAAAATCTGGAAAATAGGTCTTTGCCAGCGTTGTCGTAGAAACATCAAAAAGGACTCATTCAATTGGGAATTGAGAGGGCTGTTGCCCTTATTAATAGTCAAAAGCGATCGGAGGGCGATTCCCCCTCACCCCATACCCATCATATCCCCAAACACTTCCGATCAACATTCTGATATAGCAATTTTGTTGAATGTAGTTGAAGGGTCCGGAAATTATGTTTTTGAGTATGACAACCCCCAACATCCCTCAGGGCTGAAGTTGTAAGTTATGGCCTGGGGTATATAATGTCATATAGAAAGTGTTGTCGTAAAAACATCAAAAAGGGCTCTTTTGATCGGAAATTGAGAGGGCTATTGCCCTTTTTAATAGTCGAAAGTAATCAAAGGGAGAATCCCCCCCCCCTACACCCATCATTACCCCAAACATTTCCGATCAACATTTTTATATGGCCATTTTGTTCAACGTAATTGAAAGGTCTGGAAATTATGTCTTTCAGGATGATAACCCTCCCCCCATAGCCCTCATGACAAGGGTCATAAGTTATGCTCTTGGGGCATATAACGTTTTTATAGAAAGTTTTGTCGTAAAAGCTTCAAAAAGGGCTCATTCGATTGGAGATTGAGAGGACTAGTGCCTTTTTTATTAGTGGAAAGTGATCAGTGGGCAAATGTCTCCCTCCACGCCTATCATTTCCATAAACACTTCCAATCAAAGTTTTGATATAGCCTCTTTGTTAAGCCTATCAGAAAGGTCTGGAAAAATCCCCCCAGCCCTCAGGGCAAGGGTTGTAAGTTTTGCCCTGGGGACATATAGAGTTTTATAGAAAGTGTGGTCATATAAACTTCAAAGGGGGGTCATTGGATTGTTAATCAGAAGCTTTAGTGTTCTTTTTAAGAGTCAAAGTGATCAGAGGGCAGCTACCCTCTCCCCCCTACACACACGTCATATTGTCCCGAAATGCGTCTAATCGAATTTTGAGATAGCCATTCTATTCAGAATAGTCTAAATATCATATAATAAGGCTTTTGAGGTTGAAGCAAACCCCAGTGATTAGGGGCAAGGGTTTTAAGTTGTGCCCAGAGGGTATTAAAGGTTCTTATGGAAGGGATGGTGGTTTAACTTCAGAATGGGTTCAGTCTTTCTCCCTGAAAAAGACTATGTCAATATAAAGCGAACAGAAATTAATCAAAAAAACTTTTTGGACAAAATAAGTTTTTCAAAAAAAGTAGAGAACTCCATTAAACTAAAAATGAACAAAAATAGAATCAAATAATCCACCAAGCATACAACTACCACAAGTCAGTATCAATAAATAAATGAAACCCAAAACAAACAGAAATTAAAATAAGTCAAACTCAAAACGAGCAGAAATTAATCTTAGTTGGGTTCTAAACCCTATGCTTTCTAAAAGCCAGAATATAATTTGTACTTTACTGAAAAAAAAAATCAAATGAATTTACTGAAAAAAATGTGCATTGTCAGTTTAATATACATATGCTGATATTTACTCCTTAAAATCTTAATTAATTTTTGTTTTCTTAAAGTTATAAAAGTGAAAACATTAAAAAAAAATTCTAAATGTTTTCCTAAAATCATCTAATTATAACATTACACTACTAATTACCGATTTTCATATATTTATTGGAATAAATTAATTTAAAATTACATTCTTTAAAATGTAGTGTTGAAGCCAAGTTTCGCGTTCAAGAGAAATCTGACTTGTCAACCCGTGAAAAAATCTCATGTCGCTTATGTTTATAGTTGTTTAAATGTTCTCCGGAGCACTTGCATCTCGGTCCGGGTTTTTATAATGGTTGAAATAGGGAATGATCATACTGTATATTATTTATATTAAATAAAAAAAACAAGTTTTTTAAACTGAAAGTTAGGAGCGACACTAAAACTTACAACGAACAGAAATTATTCCGTATATGACAGGGGCTGTCCCCTCCTCAACGCTTCGCTCTTTACGCTAAAGTTTTTTATTGTTTTAAAAAATAAAGTTGTGAGACAGAGTCAAACTTTAGCGTAAAGAGCGAGGCGTTGAGGAGGGGACAGCCCCTTTCATATACGGAATAATTTCTGTTCGTTTTAAGCTTTAATGTCGCTCCTTACTTTCAGTTTAAAAAAACTTGTTTTTTTTTATTTAATTTCTGATCGTTTTTTAGTTAATGCAGCTTTTATTTTGGCCCACCGTCATTGAATAAGTAAACAAAATTTGCATAAAAATTTTACTTTTCTTTTGCTAAATGGATGTCTCTAAATTCGGTTATGACGTAATTTACAAATTAACTTACGTTACTAACTTCTATATTCGTATATTTTTCTTCTGGCAAAAAATACAAAGTTGCAGATTTTTGGAGATATGAGCTTGAAACCTATGTAATAGGGTTTTCTGATACGCTGAATCTGACGGTGTGATTTTCATTAAAATTCTTTCACTTGTAGGGGATGTTTCCCCCCCCCCTCTTTAAAAAATCGGGTAAATTTTCTCAGGCTCGTAGCCTTTGATGAGTAATACTAAACTTAATAAAATTTATATATTTAGAATCAGCATTATAAACCCATTCTTTTGATACATTTATTGACATCAAAATTTCGTTTTCAAAAGTTTCGATTACTATTGAGCCGTATCGCTTGTTTTTTTATTGTTTTTTTTTATTACGTATATGTTATTACGTATATGAGGGGGTTCTCCCCTTAGTCAATACCACGCTCTTTACGTTAAAAGTTAAAAAAAAATTTAATTCACAAACCCCTGAATCACAAAGACCGTTTAATTAGAATAGATAGCTCTTTTGAAAGCAGTAAAAAAAACTGTAGCGTAAAGAGCGAGGTATTGACTTGGGGGTGAACCCCCTTAGATACGTTATAATTTCTGTTCATTTTAAGTTCTAATGTTGCTTCTTATTTTCAGTTGAAAAAAACTTGTTTTTTTTTAATTTAATTTTTGATCGTTTTTTAAATAATGCTTGGAAATCCGGCGCCCCCTTCAAAGAAATGTCCCTTACCCCAAAGAAACATCCTCCACGGAAAGATTCTCCCGAGTAACCCCCTCCTCCAGCCCCACCCTCCAGAAAAAAATCCTTCTTGAAAATGTCTGTATATTTCCCAATAACCAATAAATAATGCTGGCAAGTCCGGCGCCCCCTTCATGGTAATTTCCCTTCTCCTATGAAAACTTCCTTCATGGACAGACCCTCCAACATAACCCCCTAACCACCCCCTCCTACTACCAGAAAAAAACCCTCCTGAAAACTTCTGTATATTTCCCAATAACCAATACTATATATTAACATTGGGTAAAGTTCATTACTTTTAGCCCTCTCCCCGGGGACTTCGGGGGATTAAGTCATCCTAAAAGACATAGTTATCATATTTTTGACCATGCTGAACAAAATGGCTATCTCAAAATTTTGATCGGGTGACTTTGGGAAAAAAATGAGCGTGGGAGGGGGCTAAAAAGGGTACTAGAACTTTTAATTTCCGTTCCAATTAGCCCTCCCACGATATTCTAGGACCACTGGGTCGATACGATCACCCCTGGGAGACATCCTAAAACCACCGGCTGAGATTCAGCTTAAAAAAAAAACTCTAGCGAAAACTTCCTTTACACATGGGACATGATTTGTCCCATAAAGTTACTCATGATAGTGTATATATTTGAGTACTATGTATTGATTGCTCTGTGTGTTAAGCAATCAATTTATTAAAAGAATCAGTTCATGATTATTAAAGAATAGTTATTAAGCGGTCATGGGTTTAAAAGTAATAGATAATTACGAAAAAATTATGTGATTACTTTATTAATTATGTTTAATGCTCTTGGATTTCTTTCCAATGAAAAAAAAACAAAAAAACAAATAAACACGCATCCGTGATCTTTCTTCTGGCAAAAAATGCAAAATTCCACATAAGGTTCTATAACTTTTAGGGGGTCTTTCCCCCTTTTTTTGAAAATCAGCCAAATTTTCTCAGGCGCGTAACTTTTGATGGGTAGCACTAAACTTGATGAAAGTTATATATTTGAAATCAGCATTGAAATCTGATTCTTTTGATATATCTATTGGTATCAAAAACCCGTTTTCTAGAGTTTCGGTTACCATTGAGCCGGGTCGCTCCTTACTTACAGTTCGTTACCACGAACTGTTTGATACAGTGCTGTCCACCAACCGGTTTTTTAGCTGGTAGAGAGTTAAGGAATAAGGATAAACTAATTTGTTGGGAACCATAACAATTTTACCAGAGACTATTGAATTCAGAAACCGTATCGGTTCAAGTTTGACTTAGTCAAATTGGAAGTCACTAATTACAAAATATTTATGGAGACACAAACAAAGGCTTCAAAAATAAACTTAATTGAGCCAATAATTATGATTTGCGTTATTGAAATCATAATAATGCGCATATTTTGGTATACGTAATTGCAGATCCATGTACCAGGTTCCTCTAAAACTCTTTTGTTTCAGAAATATATATGTGCTTTGATTTTTCAGACAGGCGATTGTTCTGGGATAATCTAGGTACGGAGTATAATAAACTGACCCTAACCCAACAAACTAACTAAAGTTGGTAAATTTGGTATTCAGCCATTTCAATATTTTATATATTACTTTATAATAAATATCAACTAAAATGTCAACATGGGTATCCCAAAGCGAAAAACGATATGCAGCTCATCTATATAAAACACACAAGAAAAGGCTAAACAATGAGGAATTATTCTAAGACAGTGCAAAATTTTCTAAATGAATATTTCGGCTGTCTGAGAGCCGTCATCACCAAAGTACAGATAAATATGAAAGGAGACTTACAATAAAAACGTTACTATTGAAACTAAATTAAAAATTAAGACATTGTTGTCCTAGAATCATCACTTCAACAAAGTTCAACCATGGCTGAAGAAAAACACGAAACAAGGCAATTCAGATAAAAAGAAATCAAAAGCATGTTTTAGTGCGATCCTTGCTTTTGTGGCAGCTAACGTTAAATCGTCTTTTTTATACAGATTCACTGGTATCAAACTAGGTTTCGCAATGTAATTTATTAAATCATTTTAATAAAATTTGCGTATAAAGCGCTGGGTGATTAGTTTACCAATTCTCTATTTAAAGCAATGTTATATTTAGCTCATTTTTAATTTCTATTGTTTCTTGAACAACTTGCTTAATACCCAAATCGTTCCTAATGAGTGGGCTGTTTTTAATAAGTGTATTGTGGCTAGGGTTTTCAAAAATATGGCTGCTTAGAGTAGAATCAAAAGAACTAGGAATAGTGTTAGAATTTAAAACTTTGGTTATATCATCCATATGCTGTTGCAGGCGTGTTTCCAAATTTTGGTGAGTTCTACCTACATAATGATTGCTGCAGTCACATGGTATTTGGTACACCCCTCTTAGCTTAATAATAGCACACCTATTTATTTAACGACTTTCAGTTTCCGTTGTAATTTTTTTTATGGAAGTAGTTTTGATCTCTTAAAGACAAAAAATGAACACTGTGTAGCAATGTTGTGTATCAAAACTTGCCAGACCCATGAATTCAAATATGTACCCATCTAAAATTTGGTTGAGCTTAAAAAGCAATATCCAGTAATTGATACTGGGAGGCTTGAGAGGAGAATCATTGACGTGTTACTTCAATCGAGTTTCCTAGTTTATTCTGATAGATTGTTATACATAAGCATAATCAATTTGTTCAGGTGGTACAACATTGTGTATAAGAGTCCACCTGTCTGACGTTATCCATTGACTCCTCATCACCAGAAGAGCAATCCTAAAGCTAAGAGGGGGCCAAAACGGATACAGAAGGTTCTTATGTGAAAGAAGAAGCAACTGTTGCTACTTATTAGTAGCAGCACAGTAGGTAGACTGTTCTAACGTTAGCAAGAATCGACGGTTGCGTACCGAACCTGAATTAGAT
The DNA here is from genome assembly GCA_029168905.1 of Artemia sp. Kazakhstan ARC1039. NCBI lineage: Eukaryota > Metazoa > Arthropoda > Branchiopoda > Anostraca > Artemiidae > Artemia > Artemia sp. Kazakhstan ARC1039. The sequence continues at coordinate 7,880 of JAQQPU010000756.1, read as the reverse complement.
TACACAGTTGACTTAATTCTTAGGCACTCAAAGAGTCTTTGGAGACAGAACTACTGAGCGTATCTGTCAAGTTCCCCTGAGCATCTCCCCCTGAGCCCCTGAGCATTTTCCTTCGTGCCAAATGCCCCCGTGACATGTAGCTCAAACGGTACCAAAAATTCAGCCGGTACCAGCACAGCATATCTGGTACGCAAGTAGTTTTGTTCCCTCATTCGTCAAGATTTTTACTTCTGCATCCACTCGTCAATAATTGTATATATTTATTTTTAGTTCATTATTCATTTTGCTCGTTTGACTCTGTTTGACTGTTTAGTTCGAATCTGATATTTCAAATCGATGTATAATTTTGTATGACGATGGCGATTGCTGTGATTTTCATGTATTTATATGTTTAGTGTTTTTTTTTTTTTTATGACAAGAACTGCCGCTTATCCGCATGACCGTGTAAGGCGTTTGAAAATAAAATGGTTTTATTATTATTATTCGTGTTATAAAGGACGAAAATCAGAAAAAAAAACACTGTCATAAGTGCATAGTCACTAACATTTCATTTATTTTAACAGAAACAAATTTAAGTTTAGTCATTAAAATCAGCTTTATGAAAATAGCTTTTGAAGTTACCTTAAATTTTTCGCAACTTCATTCCTAAACTGAAGTATCTAAAACTCATTTCTAAGATACTTCTTACCAATTTTTGTTTAACCCCTCATCCTCAGAAAACTTTCCTTGAAAATTTCCAAACTCCTACATTACCGAAAAAAAAAATATACAAAAACAGTACCAGTAGTTTTCATCTTCCCCTTATTAAGACTGTTTCACTCCCTTATCCTCTCCCCTCCCCCTCCCTTTGTGGCTTTCGCATGTGGTTTAATTATTTTTATTCTACCAGTTTGAATTGTTTTTAAGCTTGGCTTTGAAACGCCAATCCCGTGTATCTGCTCTTGTGATAGTCATTTTCTTGGAAATATATCATGTCGTTTACATAAAATTGCTTCTTTTCATAATTTATGTAAATTAAAAGAGTGGGAATTTATGATAAAATGTCATTTAGGCCTATTCTGACATTTTACTTGGAGTGGTGAGGCATCATACCAATGGGGGGGGGGGCACCTTTTCCACTTCTTCTGCTGGTATACATTTGCTGTATCATTTTATAATAACTCCCGAAAGCTACGTCGTAATTACTTGAAGTTAGTTTTTAAAAAAATGTGAACTAAAATATTAAAATAGAATTCAATAAATCAAACTTTAACATAAATCTAAAAAACTTTGAACATAGACACATAGACACAATGCAGAGCAGGAAAAGATGTGTTTAGTAGTAGACACAATAGAAGTCTATTGTGCTAGCCACTCGACCGAGACAGCTCTAATAATAAGCTATTTTATAATAATCCTTTGGGTTCTGTCTAGGTCGGGATTTTGTCTGGTTTATAGAGGGAAATAAGGGAAAATTTAGGTGGAGAAATTAAGAATAGTTTTCTGACTGATAGTTAACTGAACTTGAAAGGTTTGGAAAATAGGAATCGCTTCCTAAGTATGATTTTGAGGAGAAATTTGATTGGTTTAGATCTGGTAGAATTGTAATAAGTTTATAGTTTTATCCATTTTTTTTAACATTGTTTTGTGCGTGTGATGGAGGTGAGTTTTTTTTATATTATTGTTATGTATGTGTATATATATATATATATATACATATACATATATTATATTTCGGTAATTGAGTATCACTGATGCTTCTAGGGTTTCTGAAAAGCCCCTCCTGAGTTGAAATAAAAATTTCGTAAGTTGTTTTGTGGATTTATTTAAGCCTGCAACCTCCATATCATGCCCTGATGTTGTTGCTTGTTTAAGTTTTTTTAATTAATGGTATTCAATTGAATGTTTTTTTCGTTGCCATTTCTTATGATTAGTGTTGTTTTTTTTTTTGTCTAAAAGTGTAGCTATAAGATTTATATTTTTTAGGATACCTCCGGTCGACCAATTGTAAATATGATTGACAATGAAGGTGGAGATATAGTAGACTATATGTCACAATTATTGGATAAAAGTGTGAAAGAAGAATCAATAGCTTTGACTACTAACCTACCAAATCACCAACCCCCCCGACCAACCAGAACCTATTTTAAGGCGCCCAAATTGTGAAGTAACTTCTGAAGTTCAGCCTGCTAAACCAAAGTCATATTTCCTACCTTCGCCACAAGGTGAGATTCCTCTCTCTCTCTCTCTCTCGCTCTCTCTCTCTCTCTCTATTTCTCTATTTCTCTCTATGTCTGCTTCTCTATTTATCTCTCCTCTTTCTTTCTCTCTGCAATTTTTTTTTATTGTAGACCACTTGATTCATCATATAGCTGATTGGGTATCTGAAGAGCATAGACAATTTACTGTCTTTTGAATATCCAAAGAAAAAATAGTTCATCTCTGTTATAGCAAACTAATATTTCAAGTCGTATAGGGATTATCGTTTAAAAACTTGGGGACCTACCGACAACCCCTTCATGTGGAGTTGGCTCATTATTTTAATATTAATAATGAAAAACTTTTTAAAATATTAACTATTTTGATACGAAATTTAAAATGATGACTATTTTAATAAAAAATATGGTCGAAAGTTAATAGTGATGTTTTAATTTGGCGAAAGTTTCAACCGATATTAGAATGCCATGTATGGAATTGTCTCTATGGCTGAATTCCAGGCATGTTCCCTTTTTAAGCTAGGTGTAGTTTTCATAAATGTCAAGAGCTAGAGCCTTTGTATTTTCGAAAATATTTTTGGCCAAATTTTGAACGAATTAAAGGTTCCAATGGGCTTATCCGCATTCTAACTTTTTATTTGTTCATCATAAAAAGGCAGTGTGGTCTGTGAAAAGGATACCTAGT
>JAQQPU010000755.1:82800-99258 GCA_029168905.1 Artemia sp. Kazakhstan ARC1039 | reverse complement strand
GTATATATATATATATATATACGTATATATAGCCTATATATGTATGTAGGCCTATATATGTATATATATATATATATCCAAAAACATGTAGAAAATTAAAATGAAAAGCAAAGACACGGACGGTTAGAAGATATACGAAAACGATAATTAGAGCATGTCAAAAATGAAAATGAAGAGCAAAGACACACGCGGTTAGAAGACCTGCGACACCGAGCAAGTGAGCAAGTCTTTTTAAAAATATTTGATTATTTAAGCTAGTCCGATTTCTAACAACGATATGTACTAACCTTGAAGCTTTCGGTTTTATTTTTTAAGGTTTTTGAATTGTTGTAATCCCTTGTCAAAATATCGAATCATCAAATTTTGTAATAATTGCGAATTTTCGTTTTTTGGGCTGTCCTACTGACATTATACAGCTGGTTACGTTCAAACTTATAAGCTTAATCACGTGGCGAGTGGATTTTATCTAACAAAAAAGCAAACTCATTTAAATGTTTTCAGGTATTTTTCTAGTTTGAATTAGAACATTAAAATTATTGCTCAGGCACCTGAAATATTTTGCAGTTTACATAATAACTTTAGCGATTCTGGACTGAACTTAAAATTTTTACACTTTTTTTCAAGCCTTAAAAAGACATTGCTTATATTTATAAGAAAAGAAATTCGGTAATGACGTTTTTCTAACAACTATTTCTACTATGCTTCAAACCTTTGGTTTTCTTTTTTAAGGCTTTTGAATAAATTTGCTTATAGATGAAAAAAAAAAAAATGCAAACTTGCAAAGAATTTCAAAGGCATTTATAGAAAGTTTGCTTCAGGAAAGAGCAAGCAACTCCGAAAAATACAGCATAAAATGTAAAAAATTAGTAGAAAGTAAGTAAGATAAGTAGATTTAAGCATCAGCACTATTCGTTGAAAAGTGATTTTTTTTTTACAAAAATATACATCCAGTAGGGAAATCTTTGGTTTTATGTCGTATAATTACAAAATATGCCCTTTTATGTCCCAAATTTCTAAAATGTATCACCTTTTTGCCCTTTTATATCATTGTATTCCGGAACATTTGAATATGTCGTTATGACCTAAAATATGTCCATTTGGCAACTCTACATCCAATTAGCAAATTTTACTAACATGAGTATAAAAATATTGAATTGTACCACATTGTGCCACATTTTCTAAAATGTACCAAATTTTGTGTGATTGTAATAAAATGTACCAGTAGAGGTGAAATGTACCAAAATGGTACAATTGTTTGTGCTACTGTTGCAACACTGGCTTGGAAGGCAGAATTCCCTCCAATACCATTTGACTATCTAAAAAGGCACTAGTACTATCAATTTCAAATCTCGGAGCTCTTTCGATTAATTCATCAGACCACCAAACGCAGCTCTTTTCTTTCATTAAAAACACTTTTCTTTTAAATCAGTGCTATCTAGGGCGAAAGGAGCAACTGTTGCTCTCAGCATTACTGATTATGGGGAAGAGGGGTCTATCAGCCCCCTATAGACCCACCCCCCTGTTTCAAAAAGTAATTCTTGAAGAAATTTAAAATACATCTTTTTTGGTATCTTTATAGGATAAACAAAACAAAATTGACAGAAATACCGGAACAAATGCCACTAAATTTTGAATAATATGTGCATACCCTCCTTCTTGGTTTTTATTTCCAATTTTGGCATATTTTAACTGTTTAAGCGACCAGCGGCGTAATTTTGTTAAAATCCTGGGGAGGGGGCAAAGTTGGAGCCAGTTTTCCCGAATCAAGCGAATATGACCGTGAAAACCGAAAAATGAGTCATATATTACCATAAAGGTAAAGATCAACTAAAGAAAACTGACCTTTTTCTCTGGATACTTGAATTATGCAGGCTTAACTGATATTTGACAAGATTTTTTTGCTGAAACTAAATTCAGTTAGGAGGGCAAACTGAGGTCGGGGGAAGGGGGCGGAAAACTTAGGTCTGGGGGGGGGGCAGTTGCCCCCATGGCCCATAGCAAATTACGCTCCTATCAGTGACAATTTAGTTTTTATATCGTAAATCTGGGAACATTAACTAGAGAGGCTAAAAAAAAATTCTTTTCAGCTAAATGTTCCCTTAAAATTCTGACAGATTCATCTAATTATTACTTCCTTTATTAATAAGACTTTTAAAGTATGTTCTGGATTGTGATGAATATCTTATGACCTAACAAAATGGTAAACATAGAAAATTTGATAATTTTTGTGAAAAATCTATTTTGTTTTTAAGATTTATTTGTTTTGCACAGTGTATTTCAATTAAATATAATAAATGAAAGAGAATATTTCTGTCGAGAGTTTAAATTATCAACATATCTATATCTTAGAAAACTTAACAATTTTTGAAGAGGCCTTACTTGAGAACCAGCTAAGTAGTTAACGCCAGGGTTGCCAACTGGACACATTTTATGTCCAAAGGACATATTCCTGAGTGCCGGGACACAATGACATAATAGGGCAAAAAATGGACATATTTTAGAAATTTAGGACATAAAAGGGACATATTTTGCAAATTTATGACATAAAATAGAATTTTTCTGCTGGATACATATTTTTGTAAAAAAAATTGTCATTTTTCACCAAATCGGTATTAAAACTACTTGTCTAGCACTAAATCCACATAACTACTTATTTTCTACTAATTTTGTACAAACGTTATTATTTTTCGGAGTTGCTTGCTCTTTACCACAGACAAATATTTGCATATACTCTTGAAATTCTTTACAAGTTTGTACTCTTTCATCTATAAACGATTTTATTTCTCCTTGCTTTTACGCTGCAGTCATAGGCAAGCAGGCACCTTTTTAATAAGAATCGCTTCCGGCTTCCAATAGTCAGGCAAAAACATCTATTTATCAAATATTACTAACTGAAAATGAAAAGTTAGCAAAAGAAAAAAAAACTAGATTCTTGATTATCTGGAATCAATTTTGATATCAATAGATGTACCAAAAAATTAGCTAATTGTGATGATTCCAATTATATAATATTTTTTAAGTATATTGTTACCCATTAGTGGGCCAGAGAAAATTTGCCAAATTTTAGAACAAGGTGAAAAACACCCCATAAAAGTCAAAGAATTTTAATAGAAATCACGCCATCAGATTTAGCGTATCAGAGAACACCACTGTAAAGGTTCCAAGCTCCTATCTATAAAAATGAAATTTTATAGTGTTTGCCAGAAGAAGCATCACGGATTCGTGCTTATTTGTTGTTGTTGCTTTTTCCAGGGGTGATCATATCAAACCAATGGTACTAGAATTTCGAAAGAGGGCTCGTTTAAACGAAAATTAAAAGATCTAATGTCCTTTTTAAGTGATCAAAAAATTGGAGGACAACTAGCCCCCATCCCACGCATTTTTTTCCTGAAAGTCGTCTGATCAAAATTTTGAGATAGCCATTTTATTCAGTGTTGTTGAAAGGCACAATAGATATGTCTTTGGAGATGTCATGGCCCCTCAGAACCAGCAGAGGAAGGGCCGCAAGTTATGAAATTTGCCCATTGTTTACATATAGTATTTGTTATAGGGAAGTATACCGACATTTTCCAAGGGAGGAAGGATATCTTCTGGGGATGGATTTTCTATGGGGAGAATTTCCCATTGGGATGGAAGTTTCTGGGGGTGAACTTTTCAGGGGAAATTTTACATGTGGAGAATTTACCAGAATTCGTATACAGAATGTTTGTTATTTGTCTTTTTTCTCGTTAATGATCCCATTGTACATGTAGAGACACTCTGAGGGAACTCTCAGGGGGAAGTTTTCATCGGAGTTGGAATTCTCTTGGGATCTTTTTTTGGAGGGGGGGGGGGTTCCACGGGAGAAATTTCCCTCGGGGAATTATCACCAGGAGAAATTCTCCATGGAAAATTTCTGGGGGATAAACTTTCCAGGGGAGACATTTTCCAAACAGAGTTATTCCCCAAAGACCTTAAAAAGGATCAGAAACTAAATGAATACAAGTCTTTCTTCAAATAAAGGTATGGTAAGGAGTATTTATCAGGCAGAATCGTAAGCAAAAAATTTTTGGGAAGGTTTCGCAGCAGGGATGGAATTGTCCGGGGGTAATTTCCCGGCGGAAGAATTTTACATGGGAGGAACTTTATAAAGAGGAATTTTTCGTGGGGAGATTTTCCCCAGAGGAGGAGGATTTCCTGGGATTATCTGAAAAACGATCAGAAATAAATATAAAAACTAGTTTTTTCTACCGAAAGTAAGGAGTGACATTAAAACTTAAAACGTATAGAAATTACTCTGCATATGACGGGGGCCACTCCCTCCTCAATACCCCCCTCTCTACGCTATTGTTTGACCTTTTGTCTATTTTTTTTAAGAACGATTCTTGAAACATAAGGGCCGTGCCACCCTTGGAGTATTCCCCCTCCACCCTTGGTGGAGAGGGATGAAGCCACCCCCCTCCACGCACGTATTCTTTTTCCTAGATGCATCCAACATAAATTTTGATAGAAATTTTGTTAAAAATGGTCCAAAGAACATACAGCAATGCCCTCAGCGTTTACACAACCCATAAGAGCCCTGGGACAAGGGTTGTAAGTTATGCCCCAGAGGCATATAAGATTTTATAGAATGGGTAGTCGTATAAACTTCAGATGGGGCTCATTTTATTGAAGTTTATTGTCCTTTATAAGAGTCAAAAGTGATTTGAGGGCAACCCCCTCCCCCCCCCACCGCGCCTATCAGTTCCAAAAACAAGCATCCAATCAGAATTTGTAGACATCTATTTTGTTCCACATTGTTCAAAGGTCCAGTAATTATGCCTTTGGGGATGTCACCCCCCTGGTTGAAGGGCAGCCCAGCTTACCTAGCGCTCCGCAACGTCGCTTAACTCCTGGATTGTACCTTATGACATGCGCAAGAAATACTCTGATTGGCAAAAAGCTACCAAAAGAAGTGAAAATGCTGACCCTCATGCCCACCATACCTGTCAAGCAGAACTCTCGTAGGAAAATGAGCCTTAAGCTCCGACAATTAGTTTCTTACTGTTTATATGTTTTTATGACTTTTGTCCTTTCACACTAGTTCATTTTTTATGGATGAACTAAATGTATCTTTTTCGTTTTCATTATATTCGATGTTAACTGACCACTTTGAAAGAGGTTTACAAATAAAAAAAAACAACTAGTTTCTGAGGTTTCAAGATGGACAATATTATAGACAAAATATGGACATAATTTGGCTGAAAAGGACATATTTTTGTGTGCTCAAGGGACATATTCATTGACCAAAAAGTTGGCAACCCTGGTTTACACCTGATTCTCTATTTTGGGGCTCTGAACAATTTAGCAGTGATGCCTGACTGATGCCAAACATGGTAAATTGATCAATTCAGTACATTTCATCTCTACTGGTACTATTAAGCACAATCTAACGAAATTTGGTACAAATTGCAAAGTTATGTTACAATTCAGCATATTTGAACTGATTTTTATACTATAAACAAATTTTATTTACCCAGAACTTTTTCGCCATAGTCAAGATAAGAGACAGACAGATAGTCACCTATTGTCCGTTTTCGTAAACAGACACTTACGGATTCCAAACTTCGGACAAAAACATCCCTGTGTGTATCAAGTCGTACCGACTGAAAATGAAAAGCTCACAATGAAACTATAATGACACTTAGGAGCGTGATAGTCGGGAATCTAGTGGAATCGAACAAAAGTCAAGCACCCAGAGTGAACTTGCTCAGTTTGAAATTTTTTATTAAGGAAAAAATAGCCTGCAAAGAGAAACTAAAAGTAAGTAGAAATTTAAAAGAATACAATCTAGCTCAATATCAAATGAAACTCAGAGAGGAAAGAAAATAACAAAATGAAAAATAAAATAAAAAAAGGTGAAAAAACGAGGATTTTGTCAACCAGTGGCGAACTATGAAGAAGAAGAAATAAGAAAATATTTCGACAAGGACCTCCGCCGAGTCGTCCTCAGTGCTAAACAAAAAAGAAAGAAAAGAAAAAGAAACCAACGAAAATCGAACCTTTCGAGGTTTACTTGCCAACGACAGAACAGAAACACACAGAAGAGAAACGACAAATATTTTCTTATTTCTTCTTCTTCATAGTTCGCCACTGGCTGACAAAATCCTCGTTTTTTCACCTTTTTTTATGTTTCATTTTGTTATTTTCTTTCCTCTCTGAATTTCATTTGTCATGCATAGTCAGTGTGGTCTTAGAATGTATCTAGCTTTTGTTTTTGAAGTAATTTGTAATGTATCAGTTTTTGAAGTAATTTGTCTAGTTTGTTGAAGCAATATTTTGAAGTGACGAATCTTAAAATGATTTTACAGTTGATCCTCTATACATCTTGAAGGAATTTGCTTAAAAGGAAGAATATATGGATAAAACTTTACCGTATGTCAGACTAATGAAGATAGATTGATCATGGGCGTAGGCAGCATATTGTCTAGGGGGGGGGGGCAGTTGTGATGGAGGGCCTTTTATCAACTGCTTTTCCAACCATCTGCTTTTTCAGCTATATCTAATGTAAATTTGAAGGTCTAGGGGGGGCAGCTGCCCCCCTGCCCCCCTCACTACGCCCAAGAGATTGATTGCTTAGGTATGATGATATTAACTCCTAGAGATTTTATTAAAAAAAATTTTTAATATTGTTAGAATAAAAAAAGTTAAATGCATATTTTGTTTTTAGTGGAGTTCAAATTAACCGCTAGCCTTTAGATTGTATAGGGAGCGGAAGCCCAACATTTTTTTATGATACTTTTTGTTCGTTTTACGTTTGGACTGATTATTCATTTTATTTGTTCCAGGATTTATCCATAACAGTATCTGTTATCGTTATACTTGACGTGGTTGCTCATTTTAACTTTCGTTTCTTTGGGCTTCATGTGTTAATGTATAATTATTATATGACTTTTCTTCTGTCCGGCTCAGGTTTTAATGTTAGCTCTTTTTTGAAAAACTTGATTTCTGGAAAAATTTCGAATTATACACCGTTCGTTCTTGAACTACTACTATTCGTTTTATTATTACTTGGAATAGTTTTATTATTGTTGTTATAATTGTAGGAGCATTTTGTACTCTTTTTTCGATTTTTCTGATTAAGAAGTAGAATGTTGAATTTTATTTTAGCTTTTGGATACAATTTGAATTATAGGATCGTTTTGCCCAGTGCATATTCCAAGTAAGCTACACGCCGATTGGATACAAAACCAATTAGGAATTATTTTGGGTACTTTTGTATTATACCACAGTTGAAAAGTTGATTATAACACAGTTGAAAAGTTTGCTGAATATAATATATCAGAAAACCGGTTTCATAGCCACAAAAACGAATAACGGGTGGCAGAATACATTGGACTTGTATAATGTGGGCTATATATTTGCACATTAGGGGGAGGTGATGAGGTACGGATAGGTTACTTACCCCCCCCCCCCTAATTTACAAATATATAGCCCGAATTATGTTAGTAAATAAACTAAAGCATTATATTTTCATCATGTTTTAGTATGTTTCATTATGATTAATCTAACTTCACTTCTTGAGTGTGTTTGGTATATTACATGAGTAACCTATTTTGGGCAGAGGCGGTCATGTCCTATCTTGTACCAAGGGCAAAATCTTGATTAACACCTCCTCCCCCCCTGTCTCCTGAAAATTTTCAGACCACGTTTTAACGAAATTTTCATTTGTTAACACAATTTTTATCATTAACAAAATTTGAATACAAAATATCACAAAAACCAAAAACTAATCAGATTCGGTCTACTTATTTTTATTTTCAAGGAATGGTTTACAAGGAATAAAGTACCCCTCTAATTTATTTTAATAAAAATGAAATTTCAAAAATTACAAAATGATTATAGTCGCTAGATTGTTAGCTACTTGTTAATAATACGGAACATACTCAAGAATCACGCTTAGGTTACATATCAGAAAACCGGTTTTTTAGCTACAAAATAAATGACGGATGATACAATGCATTGGACTTCGACAGAATGCATTGGCCTTGTACAAGTTTGGGCTATATATTTGCAAATTAGGGGGGTTGGAGTTAGGTTAAGGGCGCTGTCCAAATGCTTTACCCAAACCCCTCATAATATGCAATTATATAACACAAATTATATTGTTACATAAACTAAAGGTTATATGAAAGTCATATTTCCTTAGGATTAACCTAACTTTACTTCTTGGGTGTTTTCCGTATTATTAACAAGTACCGATTATTTATTTGAAATTTGTACTCCCAAAATTTCTGCGCCAGGGGTAAGTGCCCCCTCTGTCTCCCCTCTGCCTCTGATTTTGGGTGTCAACGGAATAAACTCTTTTCAATGCTTTTGGTGTTCACTGAGGTCTCCTTTTCACTATCTATACGTCGTTTAGGTTTAGGCCAATCAGAGAAAACAACATCCGATGGCCTAGTTTTAGGTGTCACGTATTGATACAACCAAATTTCAAAATACTTTTAGCCGGAATTGATTTCAAATTTTTGTCAGTATAAGTTTTGTTTGTTTTTCTTAAATAAAATTGTGCCTTAATTACTCGTACCGTGCTGCTTTTTTCGGAGTCGTTAAGATTTAAGACTAGGAGTCAAGAGCAGGGGCGGATCCAGGATTTTTTTTTAGGGGGGGGTGCAAAATAGGTTGATCCGATAAGCTTGCGTAAGGAGTAAGTTTAATTAACGCAAACTTGCGTTAATTAAGTAAATTACACTACTTTAGGGGGGCGACCCCCCGCCCCCTGGATCTGCCACTGGTCAAGAGTAAGTTCAGTTTTGTGTAATTAGTAATCTGTACTAATGTACATAATTTTGAAAATGGGTGTCACGTCGTCACCGACAATTTTTGTTGTGAAATAATTTCTTAGATACGTGCCTGCACAGAAGTATGTCATTTCGTCTTTCGAAGAATTCATGAGGTCTTTCGTTTTATTTGGTTCAACCACGGGCGGTCCTAGGGGGAAGACAGAGGGGGCTTGTCCTGGGCGCAGAAACTTCAGGAGCGCAGAATTTCAAATAAGTAATCTAACGGTTATCCTCATATTGTAATTTTATTTTTATTAAAAATAAAGTAGAAGGTGCAGTCGGCAAAATTTTGTTAAAATTTGGCCTGAAAACTTTTGGGAGACAGGGGGGCGCTAATCAACACTTCGCCCTAGGCGCAAGAGAGACCAGAACCGCCACTGGGTTCAGCTGAGTTGTTCCATAGGTTTGTTTGAAATATGTAGAGTTCTTCAGCCGTGTGTAAGACACATTTTTCTACCAAAGCTCAAGAACGAGCTAAAAAAGCTTGGGTATGCATTTATACAATGAACGGAAGCTTATACTTTCTCCAGATATTGATGCATGGACAGTTATTGAAAAGAAATGAAAAATGGGTAAAACTTTTAATAGCCCAGTGAAAAAAAAACTAATAATAATAAACGAGCCTGGAGGATTGCAAGAAAAGGATTTATTCAACTTTTCAAACGTAAAGGTACGAAATGCTTATTGACCTGTACTTGATTTAAATTTTTTTAATCAAGGGCTATGTGTAAAATTTTTGGAAATAAATAAAGTTCTCATTTTGCTAGATTCCGTTATTAGAAGGAAGCTAACTCAACAGACTTCCTGCTTTGTCTCGCCTTGTGGTATAGTAATTAAATTACCCAAGTGGACTTATTAAAATGTGAATTTCCTTTCGTCTCTCATTTTGATTTTGTATAGTGTTTGCGTTTTTTCATTGTTTTCCCTCCATACGTTCTTTTCAGCTATGAATTTTAGTTTTTCAGGAGTTTTTTTTCTGTTTAATAAAGGCTTTCGGATGTGAAGTCAAAATATTCATACTTTTATATTTATCATTATCACACTTTTATATTTTTTTATTATTACATTATTTTTTTTCACTGTCTTATGAAAAATTACCTCTTTTCCTACCTTTTCATTTCGTTTAAACTGTAAATGGAAAAGCAGTGTTGTCTAAGAAATTATTTTTAGTTACAGAACCCTCTATAGTTACTTGGCAAATGAAGAAAAAGACGAGGGGTCGCTCTCTCTCAGAAATCATGTACACCAGTTGGCGGGGGTCAAGTGTGGCGGAACTGTGCCAAGCGTTTTAGGGACTGTACGAAGCGTGCCAGAATCGCAGAAAGCGGGTGGGAACTGTGCAGCACACATTGTTTTCCGAGATGTACACCAGATGACAGGAAGTCAGCACCCCTCGGAAAAAGACTCGTAAAATTTAGCATAAGTGGCAAAACAATGCCAAATTTTAATCTTTAATGAAGCCTTCAAGTTCTCAGCCTTGTAGAAACTCGGCATCTAACACTTCCTAACAAGCATTTCCCTTACCTAGTTACCATTTATAGTAAGTAAACCCCCTGTCCAGAAAGGGCAACCCTTTGAATTCCAAGTTAACCGGGGTATAAAAGCCCATCATAATATAATGTTTTTGTGTTTCATTAACTCTTTAGCCAAATCTGATTTTGATCGACTGAACATTCGAGGTGTGAAGAAATCATGCTGATTCGAATTTGAATGGGATAATCAAAAATACCATTTCCTTCATAGTTCGCTAGGCTTAAAAGATAATAATGTTTTATTAAACCTCCCAATACGCAGATAATTGTATTGATGAATGTCCTTTATCTGGAGACATTTTTTGTCTTTTGAAAGAAAAACAATTAGAGATAGTAGTTTATGTCGATTTGAAGTTATGAAATATGATCTGAACTCAGCATGAAGTAGGCTATGACATCCGAAAAAACGAGATTTTATTATTTGCCAGTGAAAAATAAATTAAAAGATATTAGGGTAGCCAAGTCGCAAGAAGTTAAGGTGAATTTTCTTATTCGACCCGAGCAAAAATTACAAAACATAAAATTAGGCTTTGATTTAAATTTATACGTCTTCACTCACTACGGAAGCTAGAAAATATACAAAAATTCAATACTTTTGAAAACTTCGAAAAAAGTTCTTTTTTCTGACAACAGGTTTTTTTCCAAAATTATCCCCCCCCCCTCTCTCTCTCTTTTTTGCAAGTATTTTTCAGGTTCGTCCCGAAGAAAACTCATTCGGATGTCTCTTCAATTAGCTACATGATCATTTACTATAAAAAAAAGTAAATACACTTTGACCCAAGGAGATACAACTGCTTGTAAAGGCGAGTTTCAAGCTTTGGAGGAGGATGTCCCCACACAGGATTTTTTCTGGGGGAGAAATAATAAAAAGAAAAAAAAATGTTTGATAATTTGGATAAGAAGTGTTCATTAACTCGTACCAGTTAAAATTATTTTTTGGGAGGGGGGATGGGCCCTAAGGCCCCCTCCCTTGCGCAGGTCCCTGGAGGAAAATTAGAATCTTGGTATTGCTCTTCATCATGTCGTTAAAGATTATTTCTAATTTCATTAATGTTTTTAATAATCTAGAATAAGATACAGAACACTTCAAAAGAGCAAAAAAAGGATGGGTGGCACACTCTCTGCCACCAAGTGTACTATGGCCTGGAGAACCCCTCATTTTGTAATATATCGATCCACATATGCACTGACCGTCATCAGCAGAATACTATCAATCAGGCACGTACGCAGGATTTTTTTCAGGGGGGGCAAATCCTTCAAATCCCTTATTCTGTGAGAAGTATTAGAAAATTATGGAGAAATAAAAAAATCCAGATTTCGGGGGGGGGGCCATATCCCCCCCCCACCCCTCTGAGTATGTGCCAGCTGTGACTGTAAAATATGATAGAATAAATATATTTAATTTTAATTATATTACTTTAGTATATCTGCTGATGACGGTCACTGTATATGTGATCGAAATATTCAGAATTTTTTGTCATAGTTTTTCACTGTCTTGTAAATGGATTTATCCCTATTTGAACTGTTATTTGTACATCATGGAGAGGAAGTGTGGTCTTCGAAAATACCTACATAGCGGGACATAAATAAAAAAAGCAAGTTTTTTAGAATGAAAGCGCAAAGTTAAACCAAAATGAATTATTCTGGATATGAGGGGAAGTCTCCTCTCCTCTCTTTACTCTTTACGCTCTTTACTCTTTCTCCTCGACCACTCTTTACACTAAAGTTTTACTGGTGCTTTACTGAAAAACTTTTGAGTGCAATGCATAAAGTTAATGGGCAATTGCTAGTGTTTTATTTACCAACTGCTATTCAAGAATAAAATGAAAATTTGTATGAGAGAAATTTTAAGAATGAAATGAAAATTTGTATGAGAGAAAAAGAATGAAATGAAAATTTGTTGAATGAAAAATTGTATTTGTTAAACAAACATACATAAATAAATCCCCTTAGTCTTAGGGCATTGTGAAAAATACTATTTGTCCCATTCGATTGTCCTTATACTTGAGAATTCGGTCTTGAAGCATTGGGGGACAAAAATCAAGCTTTAGTGAAGGATGGAGGCAGGGGTAGCGCATCTCATATATAGAATAAGTTTCTTTGGTTTTAATGTTGCTTCTTATTTTCGTTTGAAAATCCATACCAGGGAAAATACCATACCAGTCGTTTAGCGACTTGATTGAAGGATGGAGGACGAAACAAAAATTCCGCAACATTGCCCTCGAAATTGCGGTATCATGCCTTAAAATGCATTATAAGTTGCAACACTGATGGCTGGCACGAAAAAGATAAGAACAAGATATCTTGAGACAGTTGAGAAAAACAAGATGGAATTACTATGATCTCTACAAGAGTTTCATCAATGTTGTCCATTCTTCCCAACATAGTACTTATCGCGGTTTAATATCACAACCAGCAAAGATGAATCAATAGACATTATTATGTTTGACACCAAGTGATGGAGGACATCCAATAAACAATAGAATCAGCATATCCTGATGAAAACAAGAAATAAACGAAAAAACGTCGGTGTATTAAATACAGATAGAGAGGATGATGTTGTAAGAACCATTGTAATAACAAACACAAAAAGTAGTTGGACCAAGGGGCTGCACACTAAGTCACTTCCAGTATACCAAACACATGTATGCACGACAAGAGAGTGAGGACCTAAGAACAAAACAGCCTCGGAGATACTAGTTGGAGGCTTAAATGGCAGGGAGAGGACAGAGTAAGAGGCAATCGTTATAATCCGCAAGATTTGGTTCGTAACTTCTTGGCAAAAAGTGGTTATAAGCAGTACTACCATAACATTATGGGAGAGGAACACAAAAACGTGGGTTTTATGTAGTACAAAAATCGAACAGCTTACTTAGCTATCATTATGTTCCAAAAAGCATGCACAAGACGATATTATAATACGAATAAGAGACTAGATCCAGATCACATCCAGGATTTTTTTCAGGGGGTGGGGTGAAAAAACTTTTATAAACGCATAAAAAATTTGTTTACACATTTTTTTTTGTTACGTTTCAACGAGCCGGCCAAAAATTTCGGCCCCCTCCCCCAGTCTAGTTTAAGGCCGTGTCCAGGGGGGGGATAATGTTGATTTCGAATATGTTAGATTCACTAAAGATTAGTAACTACTATAAGAAAATTTGCATAATTTTAGAAAAAAGGTTTCCCTCAAATTATGTGTTATACTGATGAAAAATATGCCGTCAAATAAAACATATCTGACAACACCAGAATGGAATTTTCAAGGCTCTATCTACAAAAACACGGAACAATGTAATTTTTTGAAAGGATGGTTACGGACGCGTCAGGCATTTTCCATGGACAATTCTATCGAGTCATTGGCCGCAAGATATTGGTAGGGAACTCATCAAGAGAATGCATCACAGTGAAGTCCTAACCTCTGACTTTTTTTTTCAGAATTTGGATTTGAACCCGAACAGGGCAACATGACATCAAACGTAAACTCTGATTTGATTTAAAACTATAAAAAACTATTTTAATAGTCTTTCAGTTTCAGTGGACACGTTGTCGTATTGTGGCGCGTTCGTCACTAAATACCTAAAGCAATATTAAAGTTATAAACCGAATAAAGTATACATTAAGTAATAATTATTTTTCTAAGATAGAAAAAGTGTATTATATGTTCGCTAATTATGTTTTGTGTGTCCGCCTGTGAAGGCGTAATGTTTATTTAATCCAAACATACGGGTCCTATGCGAAAAGCTCCAGGAGATAGAAATGCATTTTAGTAGCCGGGAAACTGACCATCGTGGCAAAGTTTGATTCTTTAACAGGGGCGTAATTTGCTATGGGGAAGGGGAAAACTGCCCCCTCCAGACCTAACTTTGCCCCCTCATCAGCGTAAATTTAGTTTCTGCAAAAAACTTGTCAAAACTTAGATAAGCCTGCATAATTCAAGTATCCAGAGATAAAGGTCAGTTTTCTTTAGTTAATCTTTAACTGTATGGTAATATATGACTCATTTTCCCCTTTTCACTGTCATTTTCACTTGATTTGGGAAAATTGACTCCAAATTAGCCCCCCCCCCCCCAAGGATTTTATGAAATAACGCCACTGTTTTAGTTGTTGTTTCAGTATTTTTTTTCTTTATGCTCTATCAGTCATTTTTTGCACGAAGAGAAATAAAATACTTACATGCATACAATACATATAAATACATGCATATATGTGGTCTAAAAAAGAGAAAAAATTGTTACACAATGTATTTAAACAAAATGGAAATCAAAAGAATTCAAATAAATTTGAGACATAACTAATTTTTAAGAAGAGGTAGGACATTCAAGGCCGTACTCAGGGGACGGTTTAGAGGGTTTGAACCCCCCCCCCCCTGAAATGTTTCCCAACCCCAAAAAATGTAATAAAGTTGCATAAAAACACATTTTTGAAGTTTTTGTACCAACCCCCTCCCACCCCCTCAAAAAACCCCCCTCACCCGAGCGAAAACCCGGGATACGGCCCTGACGACATTCGATCTTTTACTAGACGGAGGGATGGGAAAAAGCCAAAAAAGAACATTTCAAGCCCCAAGTTCTATAGCTGTCGTGAGGTCCTTCGAAGTAATCGTGAGGAGAGGATAAATGTCTCCTCCTCGAATCTCTTTATTTTAACAGTTTGAGAATGATGTGCCCTCTGAAATTTGCTTTTTTTTAACAAGCCTGCACCAAAAAGGGCAAAACAGCCCCTTTTTTTTGCACCAAAAAGGGCAAGATCCTTTATATATTGGGTTCCTTAGTTTAATATTTGTCCATTGTCCGAACCAGAATTGGGATGTCACTTAGACTCTTTCTTACGGAAAGATCTAGACGATATTTACAAAAAGGGTAATTTTCCTGTTTTTGCATGGTTTTAATCTATTTTAAGAATATTTTTCAATCTAAAAAAAAGCAAATTAAAAAATTTAATTCAGCAGATAGATAAATCTAAACCTCGACTATCAAATAATAACAAGATTGTCGTCTTAATGTTGAAATATGGAATCCTTAGATCTGCAGGAAAATAAATACCCCAAAAACTTGCAGAGGGAATATAGCCACTTCAGAATACTGATTCTCGCCAATGATAACCGAAACTGTAAAAAATGTGTTTTTGAAAACAACACATAAATAAGAAAAATCCCAATTTCATGTTGACTAAAAATATGCTTTGCAAAGGGTTTATTAAGTTTATTAAATTACTCGTACAAGAAATTTTCAGGATGAAACAGTCCGAAGTAACAAACTCTAAGTGACGAGTGGACACTAGTCAATGGAAATATAAAGTGTAAAAATAAAACTCATAATCTTTACGAAATTTCATATTTTTCCAAAAAGGCTGATCATGGATGAATGTTTTTCTTTTTCTTTTTTTACCATGATTGGTCGTATTGAAGCAGTGGCCGCAGGATGTCGAGAGAGAGAGCTCAATCAAAAGATAATTTATGCCTTTAATGTCTGTCATTTATACAATTATTTTACGTGCCACAAAGCAACAATAGCAGCCTGAACAAGGATAAGATATCATCTAGGAAGACGAACATTAGCTAGGTGATTTAAGTGGAGGTTAGTGGCTATTTTAGGTTAGGTAGAATTAGGTAGAATTTTTGTAATAGGATTTACTGACGGTTATCATGGTGGAGATCAATAATTCAATTTAATTTTGAGTAGAAAATACACCTAATTGGTCCTTTTTCTCGCAGTATTATTATACAGAAGCACAGCTTTAGAGTAAAGAGTGCGATTTGGAGGTGGAGGCATACCCCCACCTTCCCTCATATTTAGTGTAATCCTGATTATGACAGTAAAGACGAAAATAAATTAAACAAAAAAGGTCCTTGAACTGAAATTAAAGAGCAACATAAAAACTTAAAAGGAACGGAACTTTTCTCTTATATGACGGGGTTGCTGCCCTCTCCCTCCACCACCCTCTTTGCACTAAAGTTTGACATCCCATCGATTGTTCCTTCTTCTGCCTCTGGTAGTCGAAGAAAACACTTAAAACCCTTACAACAGTCACAGGCACATAACCGGATAATTATATTTTTCAAGGGAAAGGAGAGAGAGAGAGAGAGAGAGAGAGAGAGAGAGAGAGAGAGAGAGAGAGAGAGAGAG
>JAQQPU010000755.1:37310-52003 GCA_029168905.1 Artemia sp. Kazakhstan ARC1039 | reverse complement strand
GGGGGGGGGGAGGTTAAACACTGAACCCCCATCCTGGATAGAGCCTTGGATGTTATGACTCTGGATAGAGCCTTGAATGTTATGGAAGCTACTTTTAGAATTTATGGCCTATACAAAATATACATCAGGAAAAGTGTCCTATGCAACTGAAAAAAGAGGTTCTTCCGACATTACTTTTTTCTTGCGAACTAATAATTATGAGTCTGAAAAGGTAACACAGTTGGGGGAGGGGTGTGTTTCGAAGGGCATCCCCCTGAAATATGTTCATCCCATGATTACTTTTTACGGCTCTGTTTCATTATTAGAGTAAGATACATTGTCATCAATTTCAGAAATCTTTATTAACCAATTTTGGTAAAGAAAAAGAAAACACCATTCATAAAACAAATAACTAATGTGTTTTGATTTAGGACCGGGTTTAAGTTCGGTTTTTAATGATTAAAACTGGGTAATTAAGCATCATTCTCCAAATAACCCCTGAATGAAATGAGTCGGATAAGTACGACACGTCTATACATGTAACATGGGGAGCGGGAAGAGGGCTTGATGGAAAAGGCACAGATCCAAAGGCCCTACTTAGGATCTTCCTATTATACAGATTGAAAATACTGGCATGATTCAGATTTGAACAAGGTTTGTTCAACATTTGTAAATACGTTCTAAGACCACACTGGCTATACATGACGTATGAAACCAAGAGAGGAAAGGAAATAATAAATGAAAAATAGAATCAAATAGGAGAAAAAACGAGGATTTTGTCAGCCAGTGGCAAAATATGAAGACGAAGAACAAGCAAATATTTCGACAAAGAGTTCCGCCAAGTCGTCTTCAGTGCTTAAAAAAAAAAAAAAAAAAAAAAAAAAAAAAAAAAAAAAAAAAAAAAAATCCGATGTGAATCTAACAAGAGCAGAATAGACACCGAATAAAAAAAAACAGCCAGAAGTAAATGAAAGAAAAATCGCCAATTGGATTGAATAAGTGTCCGTTGCCTGGCAATAGACTTTCTGCAACTTCGATATTCATTAGGTATGCGAACAGGTTGTCTTAAATTAGACTGGGCGACAATATTGATTGAGTCTTTTGAAATTAAGTTGTTATTAAATTGGGCTTAAGGAAATTTCTCCGGTGTCTCTATTTATAGCCAAATTCCTGTTTATATATTTTTTTATCTCAATTACCTCTTTAAAAGATCGTGGTAGGCCATTTACAGTAGATATTAAAGTTGTCTCCTCAAAAAGAACCTAATGTGTAGGATTTTCAAAGATACGCAGGGCCAAGGCGGAATCAAAGTTGTCATTTTTATTTTCGAATCTGAGGGACTTATCTATTGAAATTTTGTGTTCATGCAAAAGTTCGCCAAGTTGTTGATGGGTCCTACCTATGTAAAATTTCCCACATGAACACGGGACTCTGTAGATATCACTACCCAGTATGGGATCAGTTTTATCTTTCCCTGAGCTGAAAAAAATGTTCAACTTTTTGTTCAGTTTTGAAAGAACCAGATATTATGTTTTTTTTAACTTTTTCCAAGTTTATCGCTGAGTTTTGAGATGTATGGTAAAGTGCTAAAAGTTTTGTTCTCAATTGCCGGAGCGGGACGGGCTCCCTATTTTCTTATTTTATATTTTTTAATCGTCTATCTATGATATCTTCAATAAGGTTTATTGGGCAGCTACTGATTAACAGAACCAGATGGCCACTGCACCATGATAGAGAGCTGTTCAAAGTCTCATTTTAAAAATATTTTTTATAACGAAGAGCTTTCTATGAAACCAACTTGATAATGCCATCATAAAGACCCATATACCACCCAAAATTGCATTTGGGTTGTTTTTCCATTTTTCAATGAGAATACTTAAAAACGCCTTTTTCGATGAAAAGACTCCAAAAAAAAGGAATTTTTCTAAATCTAGGCGGTAGGGGGCAAAACTAAGGATAACGCCCCCCTCAATTGTCACCAATAGAACTAGCACGGAGGCAACACTGTAGAGAGATGTTTTGAGAGACATGCCAACTTAAACCTATGTTTGATGACCTATTTGAGCAAAAAATCGTGTTAACTTCATTAGTTTCTTCGCCAAAGTTGAAAAAAAAACAATCAATTTATAAGGTTTATTGTCAATACTTTAAAAACCTAAAAATAGACGAAAATAACTTAAAAGATAAAGTTTATCGAGTGGTGTCTGCTGGTGTTACACTCTGATGGTTTTACAAACAAACAAAACTACTGCTTATCAAGTTGGTGGACTGCGATGAAAAAATTGAGAGCCATGGCTAATTGGAGAAAAAGCCAAGTTAATTATTAATTACCACTCAAAGAGGCTGGGTTGGATTTTGATCCATACAAGATAAAATTAGGATGCAACCCCCAACTTCCTATAAAGTTTGGTTGAGATCCGACATTCCATGATGATAGATTTTCAGACGAAAAGGATATGGGAAGGTCGACCTCCTTCTCTGAAGAGGTCGAATTGGGTCCCGATCATAGGCAGCGCAATAGCGCAGCATAAGTAAAGAACGAAGTGGGCACATTGTATTATTTTTTTTTCTTGGTTTTAGACCAGGCCACTTCGTATCGAAGGATTTGTCATAAAAACTTCGGAAAGGGCTCATTCGATTGGAAATTGTAAGGACTTGTGCCTATTTTAATAGTCAAAAGTGATTGAAGGGCAGCTAACACCCCTCTCACACCCACCATTTCCCCAAACACATCCAATCAAAATGTTGATATAGCCATTTTGTTCGACGTAGTTGAAAGTTCTGGAAAGTAGGTCTTTGAGGATGACACCCCCACCCTACAGCCCTCAAAGCAACGGTTGTAAGTTATACTCCGCGGCCATATAAGGTTTTTTTTATAGAAAGGGTTGTCGCAGACACTTCAAAAAGGGCTAATTCGATTGGAAATTGAAAGGGCAGGTACCCTTTTTAATATTCGAAAGTGATTGGAGGGCAAATAGCCCCCCCCCCACGCCCATCATTCTCCCAAACACACCCAATGCCCTTTTTAATAGTAGAAAGTTATTGGAGGGCAACTAACCCCCCTTTCACGCCCAACATTTCTTCATACACACCCAATCAAAACTTTGAGATAACCATTAGTTGAAGATTCTGGAAAGTAGGTTTTTGAGGATTACAACCCCCACATCCCTCAGGGCTAGGGTTGTAAGTTATGCCCTGGGGGCATATAAGGTTATTATAGAAAGCTTTGTCGAAGGAGCTTCAAAAGAGGCTCATTCGATTGGAAATTGAAAGAACTAGTGCCCTTTTTAATGGTCAAAAGTGATTGGAGGGCAACTAACCCCCCTCTCACTCCCACCATTCCCCAGACCCATCCAATAAAAATTTTGAGATAGAAATTTTGTTCAACGTAGTTGAAACGTCCAGAAATTATGTCGTTGAGGATGACAAACCCCCCACTGCCCATAGGGCAAAGGTTGTAAATTATGGTCTGGGGGAATATAAGCTTTTTTTTTATAGAAAACATTGTCGTAGAAACTTCAAAAATGGCTCATTGAATTCGGAACTGAGAGGGCTAGTGCTCTTATTAATAGTAAAAAGCAATCAGAGGGCGAATGCCCCTCCCCCACGCCCATTATTTCCCCAAACACTTCCGATCAACATTTTGATATAGCCATTTTGTTGAACATAGTTGAAGGGTCCGGAAATTATGTCTTTGAGTACGACAGCCCCCTCCCCCCACAGCCCTCAGGGCTAAAGTTATAAGTTATGCTCTGGGGGCATATAAGGTTTTTTATAGAAAGCGTTGTCGTAAAAACTTCAAAAAGGGTCTCATTCGATTAGATATTGAGATTGCCATTGCCCTTTTTTAATAGTCGAAAGTAATCGAAGGGAATCACCCCCCCCCCCTTGCTCATCATTTCCCCAATCACTTCCAATCACCATTTTGATATGGTTATTATGTTCAACGCAGTTGAAAGATCTGGAAATTATGTCTTTGAGGATGACACCCCCCCCCCCTCCATAGCCCTCAGAATAAGGATTGTAAATTATGTCCTTGGGGCACATGAGGTTTTTATAGAAAGTGTTGTCGTAGAAGCTTCAAAAAGGGCCCATTCGATTGGAAATTGAGAGGAATAGTGCCTTTTTTATTAGTCGAAAATGATCAGAGGGCAAATGACCCCCACCCCCCATCATTTCCCCAAACACTTTCAATCAAAATTGTGAGATAGCCATTTTGTTCAACGTATTTGAAAGGTCTGGAAATTATCTATTCGAGGATAACAAATCCCACCAGCCCTCAGGGCAAGGGTTGTAAATTATGCCCTGGGTGCACATAAGGTTTTTATAGAAAGCATGGTCATATAAAATTCGGAGGGGGCTCATTGGATTGGTAATCAGACGCTCTAGTGCTATTTTCAAGAGTGAAAGTGATCAGAAAGCAGATACAAACCACCAGAACCTGAAGGCGAGGATTGTAAGTTATGCCCCTGAGACATATAAGGTTCTTATGGAAGGGATGGTTGTATAAGCTTTAGAGGTGGCTCATTTGGTTGAAAATGGAACTTCTAGTTCCCTTTTAAGAGTCAATAGTGATGGAGGACAAGTGGCACCCCCCCAACTACCCATCTCTTCACCAAATGCATCTGACTGAAATTGTGTGATGGCAATTTTGTTTAAAATAGTCCAAAGAACATATAACAATGCTTCCAGGGTTGGCACCCCCCCCCCCCCCCCCAGAGCCCTAGGGCAAGGGCTTTAAGTTATTTTTTTTTAAATTCTTTTAAGTGTTTTCACTTTTATAACTTTAAGAAATCAAAAATTAATTAAGATATTAAGGAATAAATATCAGCATATGTATATTAAACTGACAATGCACATTCATTTGAATTTTTCCAGTAAAGTACAGATTATATTCTGGCTTTTAGAGAGCATAGGAGTTTTGAACCCTACTCATACTAATTTCTGCTCGTTTTGAGTTTGACTCTGATATTTATTAATACTGATTGTGGTAGTTGTATGCTTGGTAGATTATTTGATTCTATTTTTGTTCATTTTTGGTTTAATTGAGTTCTTTACTTTTTTTTGAAAACTTATTTTGTGCAAAAAGTTTTTTTTTATAATTAATTTACTAAAAGCACAACAGGGACACTAGCTTTGATATCACAAATTTGGTTAAAATTTGGCATTCCCTGCCGGTAGACATGAAAATGACAAGATTCTGGATAATTCCTCCTCTCCCGACCAGTTAATCAGATCGAAGCTGAACTTTTTTCAGTATACTTCAGTCCTTAAGCTTTAAATGCATATAAAATGTCTGTAAAATCGATCAAAATAAAAAAAATAATCATAAAATGCAAAAATCATGAAAATAGTGTAACCAAATTAACTTTTCCAAAATTATTTCCTAAAAATCTAGATGAGACGCAGAATTCTCGATTCGGGCCCCTAAAAAATAATGAGACGTTCTAAAACAATTCAAAAGAAGGAGAAAAAAACGCAACACCATAAGGATTTCCACATAAGAGATGAAAACAGGTGAATAAAAAAGAAAAAGATAAATTTGAGTGGAACCTGTCATTAAAAATCGAACTGTATTCAAGATCTAGGTTGGATATGTCACCCATACATAGAGTTCACAAAAACAAATTTCGTTATTCATTCTGACTTCCTGTGTACGACCTCTTACAGGTTTGAGGCTACCCAAGAAAAAAAGCTTCTTTTTTAAACAAAGGAAAACATACTGAGGGCCAGAGTTCCCACCTGATAAAACAAAAAATCCCTAGATTTTTGTGATTTTTTGTTTAGGGAATATAAAAATGACTAAAAATAGTGATCAATCACTAGGGGTAATGAAAGGACTTCAAATAGGCTCTTCAAGATAAAAACCTTCTCTTCATTTAGTATAGAAAAAATACCCCGACAGCAAACGTATGGAAGTCATAACCTTACGGGGTATTGATTGGCAATAGCTGATTTAATTGGGCTCTGTCAAGTCTATACATAATAAAGCTGGAGAAAGATAGAAAAGTGCGCTACCTCAAAAACTCGATGTTACAGTAAAAAATTTTTAGTTTCAAAATCAAATTTCAAAACATTGACGCTGAAAATATTAACGGATTACGGGAAAATCACTAAAATAGTGAAATTGTAATCATAGTTTTTTTTTTTTATTTTGGTGTTATGGTCCTTAACAAGTTCTCTTCTAGGATCTTTATTGTTATTGATGTTATGTTTTATTTTTATTCGAATAAATTGAATTGAATTTCATAAAACTGTATGATATTTTTTAGACTGGGTGCCAAATGCCCCATCTTCACCAGATCTTCTACAATTACCTGACTTTCTGCTCCGCTTTAGTACATACCACATTTTCGAGTCCTCAAGTTTTACAAATTTTGTCAAATTTTGGCAAATTTTGGTAAATTTTGTTTGCGTTAAAAAAAGAATGAATAAAATGATCATGTGAATGGCTGAAAATAGGAAAGGTTATTATGAATCACTATTTCTTACATGTTTTATACTCCTTCTCGAACAAAAAACATTTAGGCGTAAAAAAATGTCACTAAAGAAGTAACTCACACATCATAGTAAGATCTGTTTGCAAAGGGGCGCCAAGTCCGTCCTGGAACAAAAATTGGGGCAAGAGGATTTAAACCATAAAGAATCTGGAGATCAACAGCATCCAATTCGAAGCGAAGCCAATGACTTTGCATCCCAAAGAAAGAGCAATTCCTTTCACAAGTATGTATGTATTTTTCCCATAGTTTCCTACAAAACAAAGGAGATAAGTGAGACTTCAGGTCAACAGCGCATTCAGAATTTTTTTTTTTTTTTGGGGGGGGGGGGTGGTGGGTACAAAAAACTTTAAAAACCGCATCAATTGTTTATGTGCATTTTTGTTACGTGTTTACGAGTCAGACAAAAATTTCGGGGATCGAGCCCCGTACTCCCCCCCTGGAATCGAACTTGATTTGGGTATTATTCCAATAACTGCTCCTGTCTGCTAAGAAAGAGGCAATCAGACAGATTGCCCTGGAATTGGGATATTAGGGCAAAAAAGAGAACTCTTTCAAGTAGAAATTAAAAAGGGGATAACAAATATTTTGAGTAGAAGCATTTTCTCCTAATAACTACTGGCTCTGCGGGCGCCCATAAGCTGAATTCCAGGGGGGGCAAACTACGTCTAATTGCTACTTTTAATGCTATATAATAGAAATCTCAGAACAAAAATATAAAAATAAGGCAGCATCATTCAGCCAGGGGGGGCAACAGCCCCCCCCCCTGCCCCCCATATGGGCGCCCATGCTACTGGCTCTGCGGGCTTTGCACGTCAAAATTCCTCCTTTTCCAATTAAATTAATCTTGAAGATAAAACTCGATTCATCCCCAAGATGACTAACATAAAAGAAACTTACGATTCTCAATTTTTCAAATAGTTACCGTTTACAAGAAGTCAGATTTTTCAGGAAAGTAAAAATAAAGTTTGGGAGGGTCCCAGAAGCGGTTTAGGGGGCACCTGCCCTGGGCGCAGAAATATTTGGGGCATCAATTTTTAAATAAATAATCTAACGGTTAAAATCATTTTGTACTTTTTGAAATTTATTATTATTAAAATAAATAAGAGACCGCAGTTATAAATGAAAACAATTAAACTAAAATAACTAATAGTAATTACTAAAAAAATTAAATTAAAATAACTAATAATACTTAAATTAACTAAATAACAAATTAGTAAATATTTGAACAATAAACTATTAATTAATTAATGGATTGAACATTATTTTGTCAATAAACGAAGATTTTTTAATAAATTTGGGCTGAAAATTTTGTGGGAGATAGGGGGGGGGGCTAATCAAGATTTTGTCCTGGGCATATAAGAGAACAGAACCGCCATTAGAGAGTTCTGGTATTTTTTCTATCAGGGCAGGTACTAATTTGATCGTAATTAGTTTTGTGCTGGTAGATTTCACCCTTCGTAAACAGAAGTGCTTGTGAACGTTTCTTTCTGTTGCTTGGAGAGCAGAAATCATTAATTTGAAAATAAACCAATATCACGTTAGAATGAAACATCATAGTTTGTTTTGTGTACGAAATTGAAAACGTATTTCCTATTCTGAATTTCAATTAAAGCAATAAGGAAAAAAAGAAGAAAAAAAATATACAGGGAATCAAGTCCAACCCTGAAAACCTAATGTCGTACTTCCATTTTGCGTTTAACGGGAAAACGCCAAACATCAGCCAACTGAAAACCTCAATTTTCCTGTACTGTTTAAAAAACGAACTTTTATTGGCTGATTAATTTTCTGTTGTATTGGACGCATTTTTCAGATAGTGAGAACCAGCATTACAAAAAAAAGTTTATGGAATGCTTTGAGGTACTCCAGAACTAAGTTAAAAAGTAACTTATAGGTAACACCATTACCGTGTCACACAAGGCTTATAACTGACATTTTCATTAAAAATTCCTTTATGCATAGTATTACTCTTACGCCTACTTTTAATAGGGGTTGATGCTTCCCTGTCTACATCAGACCTTGTCAAAATAGAGTTTTTTTTCTCAAATTGCGTGTATTACATATTTCCACCTCTGATACAAAGTTGGACAATTAAAAAAATATATATAAAATAATATATACCTAAATTATAAGTAATGCCATTGCCGTTTTAGCACTAGCGGATCCAGAGGGGACGGGAGGGGACCCTGGGCCCCCACGATTTTTTCTGGTGCCCTGTTATCCTGTTTTTTCTTTTTTACTCTTTTTATAGAATACATTTGTCAATTTGGTCAATTATTGGCACGTTTGTCACATTGAGCCCCCAAAGATTTTACTCATTGGCGCCCTTGTTACATTTGGCCTCCCCAAGATTTTGCTCTAGATCCAACCCTGCGCTTCAGTCAAAGGTCACAACTTCCAGATCCGTCAAAAGAGGTAATTTTTATCAAGAGATCTTTTCTCAAGTCAATTACGAAACATAGCAAAAAATGACGCTATTGGAAGAAGAAAAACCCTACAAACGATAGTAAGATATAGTAGCAAAAATAATAAGAATATAATTTGTTAATTTAGGGTTAACGTAAAGGGTAACTTGCAATTGAATTCAAAAGTTTATTATGTTTAAAAGCTATTTTTTTCCTCTTTGAAACTAAAAACTTAATAATTATGACAAATCTATAAAAATAGTAGTGCGATAACACTGTTGTCTGACAAAATTATGCCCTTTTAGCAACATTTTTATTTCAAGCCTTCCTAAAAGAAAAACCCAAAATCTTGTAATTTCTTTATTGGCTGAATAGATTTGAATAAAACCGGGCAATATATTTTTGAGTACTTCTTGCATAAAAAAAACTATGATCTAACTATTTTGATGACTAATTGAATCTATTTTTAAACTGAAAACGTTTGCTGTTACAGCCAAAAAAAAAACGAGAAAATAAACCACTACAACTCCAATCATCAATGACTCAAAAATATGTTTTTTTGTTTTTAATAGTTTCATTTTTGTAAAGTTTGCCCGATGTCTAAAACATAATAAAGTGGCAGTTTCATTTCACTTTAATTCTAATGGAAGCCACAGGGTATCCATGTTTTCTTGCTCGAATCTTATCTTTCGTTAAATTTTCTATAATGACTCCAAATTAACAAAAAAAAAAAAAAAAATGTGCCTTATTCCAATTACAGAGTTAGAAATAAAGATTGAAATTGAAAAGTTAACAATCAAAAGGGACTGCTTTTTAGGAGAAGCTTATTAACTTAATTAAGAAATTCTATGGGAGACTCTTAGCCTCAGGGCGTTTAAAACTTTAAACAACTGGAAAGTTCTCAATCCAAGCCCAGATGAAAAATATCAACTCATTTCTCGTCAATAAAGAAAGACATTTTTAAGAGAGCCCCCAGCATTTTTCACTAGGTTTTATTCTTTTCGGCTCAAGGCAAAAAGGGAAACACAAGACATTCGATGAAAAAAAATAAGATCCTTTTTTCCAGAGTTGCGGAGTCAGAGTTCTAGTAAGTTTTTCTAAATGGAGTCGAAGTCGGTATATTGAAATATCTGGAGTCGAAGTCGGTTATAACTTATAACATCTAGTTAAATGAATCTTTAAAATAGGGCTGTGGAGTTGGAGTTTTAGTAGGGATTTTTGGCGAATGGAGTCGGAGTCGGTATATTCAAAATGTCTGGAGTCGAAGTTTGTCATAACTTATAACATCTAGTTAAATGAAGCTTTAAAACAGGGCCTTGGAGTCGTAGTCTGAGTTTTAGGGATTTTGCTCAATGGAGTCGGAGTCGATATATTGAAAATGTATGGAGTCGAAGTCTGCTATAACTTATAACATCTAGTTAAATGAAGCTTTAAAACAGGGCTAAGGAGTCGGAGTCTGAATTTTAGGGATTTTTGCTGAATGAAGTCGGAGTCAGTATATTGAAAATGTCTGGAATCGAAGCCAGTTATAACTTATAACATCTAGTTAAATCAGTGTTGGTCTAGTTAGAGCAGTGTTGGGCGATATCCTAATTAAACAATATATCGATATTTTTATTTTTGATATTCGATATATCGATTTCGATATTCCTGATCAATTTTTTGCTCAGATTAACTTTAGGGCTTGGCAAAATTTAATAACAAAATTTGCAAATAAAGAATATTTTGTGCATTTTAATTTAAATTTTAATTGCACATTACTTAACTTTTCAATAAATAAATAAACTTCCACTACATGAATGAACATTACAAAAAATCTAATTTGGAATTACTTGGGCTCAGGATAAAGAAAACTAAACTACTTGTTTATTTTTCGCTATTCAAATCAGCAACATGTCAATATTTTCCGCTGCCTTTCAGTGATCAAATAATTTTTTTTAACTAAAACCAAGGAGCAACATTAAAACTTAAAGGAACAGAAATTTTCCCGTATATAAGAGGGATAATCCCTCCTCAATACCTCGCTCTTCACGCCAAAGTTTCCTTTTGTATTTTAAAAATCTCCTGACTCTAAATAAACGGCTCTTGTGTTTCAAGAGTTGGTCTTAAATAATTGGGACAAAAAGTAAAAATTGGCATAAAGAGCGACGTATTGAGGAGGATCCATCCTCATACACGGGGTAATTTCTGTTCGTTTTAACGTTGCTCCTTATTTTTTGTTGAAAAAATTTGTGTATTTAATTTAACTTCTGATCGTTTTCCAAATAATGCTTGAAGATCCACCATTTTCTCTCCATGGAAAATCTACCGAAGCAAATTTTTCCTTGGAAAGTTTCTCCCACGTAAGATCCCCCAGACAATTCCGTCCCTGCTAAAAATCCCTCATAAAAATAACTTCATGCAGCAATTCCGCCTTAAAAATTGTTTTTAACCTGCTTTGTTTTAAAAAAAGACTTGTTTTTCTTTTAATTTTAATGGTTTTTCAAATTATGCCATAAATCCTCCCTCCGTGGAAAATTTTTCCTGGAAATCCTCCCCACCCAATGTCTCAATGGAAGTTTCTTCTGCGTAAAATTCCCCTATGGAGATTTTCTCCCCCTCCCTCCGTGGAAAATTTTTCCTGGAAATTCTCCCGACCCAATGGCTCAATGGAAGTTTCTTCTGCGTAAAATTCCCCCATGGATATTTTCTCCAGCGGAAAATTAACACCCCCACGAAAACATCCCCCAGACAACTATAACTCCTTTGAAAATTTTACCTGGGCTATTTCCCTGGAATATCTTCAAATATAAAATTAAATAGGCGAAGAGAAAGTAAATCAAATAAAATGAATTTCCTGTAAGAATTCTCGTAAATACCCTTAATTAAACGATAAATCGATATTTTTATTTTCGATATTCGAATTTATCGATTTCGATATTTCTGATCAATTTTTTGCTCATATTAACTTAAGGGCTTGGCAAAATTTAATAACAATATTTGCAAATAAAGAATATTTTGTGCATTTTAATTTTAATTTTAATTGCACATTACTTAAATTTTCAATAAATAAATAAACTTCCACTACATGAATGAACATTACAAAAACTCTAATTTGGAATTACTTGGGCTCAGGATAAAAAAAAAAAAACTACTTGTTTATTTTTCGCTATTCAAATCAGCAACATGTCAATATTTTCCGCTGCCTTTCAGTGATCAAATAATTTTTTTTTAACTGAAAGCAAAGAGCAACATTAAAACATAAAGGAACAGAAATTTTCTCTCATATAAGGGGGATAACCCCTCCTCAATACCTCGCTCTTCACGCCAAAGTTTCTTTTTGTATTTTAAAAATCTCCTGACTCTAAATAAACGGCTCTTGTGTTTCAAGAGTTGTTCTTAAATAGTTGGGACAAAAAGTTAAAATTGGCATAAAAAGCGAAGTATTGAGGAGGATCCACCCTCATACACGGGGTAATTTCTGTTCGTTTTAACGTTGCTCCTTATTTTTTGTTGAAAAAATTTGTTTATTTCATTTAACTTCTGATCGTTTTTCAAATAATGCTGGAAGATCCACCTCTTTCTCTCCATGAAAAATCTACTGAAGGAAATTTTTCCCTGGAAAGTTTCTCCCGCGTAAGATCCGCCTTCCCCCAGACAATTCCATCCCTGCTAAAAATCCCCCATAAAAATAACTTCTTGCTGCAGTTCCGCCTGGAAAATTGTTTTTAACCTACTTTGTTTGAAAAACAGACTTGTTTTTCTTTTAATTTTAATGGTTTTTCAAATTATGCCATAAATCCTCCCTCCGTGGAAAATTTTTCCTGGAAATTTTCCCCACCCAATGTCTCAATGGAAGTTTTTTCTGCGTAAAATTCCCCCATGGAGATTTTCTTCAGCAGAAAATTACAACCCCCACGAAAACATCCCCCAGACAACTATAACTCCTTTGAAAATTTTACCTGGGCTATTTCCCTGGAATATCTTCAAATATAAAATTAAATTGGCGAAGAGAAAGTAAATCAAATAAAAGGAATTTTCTATAAGAATTCTCGTAAATACCCCCCGCGCATAGTTTACCTTTGAAAGTCCATCCCAGAAACGTCTCTCTTACGGAAAATTATCCCCTTGGAAAATCCCCTTACATAAAAATCACCCGCCCCCCCCCAAAAAAAATTTTTTTTTTTCCCAATAACAAATACTGTGCGTAAATACTGGACAAATTTCATAGCTTACAACCCTTTCCCCAGGAACTTGCAGGGCCATGTCATCCCCAGAGACATGATTACTTGACTTTTCAACTATATTGATCAAAATGGCTATCTCAAAATGTTGATCGGGTGATTTTAGGGAAAAGGTGCGAGGGCGGGAAAGGAAATCTAGTTGTCCTCCGATCGTTTTGGTCACAAAATGGGAGCTAGAACTGTAATTTCCGTTTAAGCAAGCCCTCTCCTGATCTTATATGACCAGGGGTTCGATATGATCACCCTGGCAAAAAAAAAAAAGAAAAAAAGAACAACAACAACAAAAAGAAACAACAGAACTAATAAACACACATCCTTCATCTTTATTCTGGCAAAAATTACAAAATTTCACATTTTTGCAGATGGAAGCTAGAAACCCTTCCAGTATAATTTTCTGATATGCCGATTCTGATGGCGCGATTTTTATTAAGATGTTTTGACTTTTTAGGGGCATTCCCACTCCGTCTAAAAACAATTTTTATATAAACTTTCATGCAAATTCTCTGAGGCTCTTAGCTTTTGATAGGTACATGAAACTCATTTTGTTCAGCGTAGTTGATTTTCAGATAGAAAATATATTTTTAAGGAGGACAATGACCCACAACCCTCAGGGCAAGAGTTTTAAGTTATGCCCTGGGGGCATATAAGGCTTTTATAGAAGGCGTTTTCGTAGAAACTTCAAAATAGGCTCATTCGATTGCAAATTCAAAGGGCTAGTGCCCTTTTTAATAGTCGAAAGTGATTGGAGGGCAACTAGCCCCCCTGCCCATCATTTCCCCAAACACATCCAATCAAAATTTTGAGATAGCCATTTTGTTCAGCGTAGTTGATTTCCAGATAGAAAATATGTTTTTGAGGACGACACTACCCCTCAACCCTCAGGGCAAGGGTTTTAAGTTATACCCTGGGGGCATATAAGGTTTTTTATAGAAGGCGTTGTCGTAGAAACTTCAAAAAAGGCTCATTCGATTGGAAATTCAAAGGGATAGTGCCCTTTTTAATAGTCGAAAGTGATTGGAGGGCAACTAGCCCCGCCCCCACGCCCATCATTCCCCCAAACTCATCCAATCAAAATTTTGAGATAGCCATCTTGTTCAGCGTAGTTGATTTCCAGATAGAAAATATGTTTTTGAGGAGGACAATCCCCCACAACCCTCAGGGCAAGGGTTTTAAGTTATGCCCTGGGGGCTTATAAGGTTTTTATAGAAGGCGTTGTCGTAGAAACTTCAAAAAAGGCTCATTCGATTAGAAATTCAAAGGGATAGTGCCCTTTTAATAGTCGAAAGTAATTGGAGGGCAACTAGCCCCCCCCACGCCCACCATTCTCCCAAACACATCCAATCAAAACTTTGAGATAGCCATTTTGTTCAGCGTAGTTGATTTCCAGATATAAAATATATTTTTGAGGGGGACACTCCCCAAAAACCCTTTGGGCAAGGGTTTTAAGTTATGCCCTGGGGGCATATAAGATTTTTATAGAAGGCGTTGTCGTAGAAACTTCAAAAAAAGCCTAATTCGATTGGAAATTAAAGGTCTTGTGCCCTTTTTAATAGTCGAAAGTGATTGGAGGGCAACTAGCCCCCCCCCAC
>JAQQPU010000755.1:0-24579 GCA_029168905.1 Artemia sp. Kazakhstan ARC1039 | reverse complement strand
AGGCGTGTTTTTTTAAGTAAGGTCCGTTTGAACATGAGTACACGACGAAAGATTATTTAAAAAAAACAAATTTATTTTCAGTAAGTGCATACTTTACTCTATTTTTCGACATAGTTACCACGTTTTTTCAATCATTTATCATACCTATCAACTAATTTTAAAGTAAAGTCTTTATAGGAACTTGCCGCCGGCTCCAACAACCAAGAGTTCATTGTTGTTTTTACGTCGTCATCTTTATACCGGTTGCCAGTGAAGTGGCAACCGGTTGAACTGGAGATGAAACATGGGTTTCGCATATCACGCCCAGATCGAGCCAACAGAACATGGAATGGTAATACACAAATACCCCTGAAAATTTGAGAGACGAACACTCTCACGGTGTTCTTTTTGGTCGACTCCCTGCAACGAGGAACCACCTTCAATGCAGAAGTCTACTGCCTAACCCTCAGAAAGCTCTGCAGAGCTATAAAAAAACAAAAACTTGGCACACGACAAAGGAAATTGTCCTTCTTCATGACAATGCAAAACCTCACACTGCTGGTCAGACCCACAATTTGTTAGACAGTTTCGGCTGGGAAGTTTTAGATCATCCAAAATACAGTCCTGATCTTGCGCCGAGTAAGTACCCTCCGTGGCAACCGTTACCTCAGTGGCAACCGTTACAATGATGATGATGACGTAAGATGGAAGTAAATTTCTGGTTACCGGAATATGCGGCAAGTTTTTATACAGAGGTTACTTTAAAATTAGTTGAGAGGTATAAGAAGTGTTACAACAAACTTGGCAACTTTGCTGTTAAATAGAGTAAAGTATGTACTTTTTGAAAATAAATTTACTTTTTTAAATATTCTTTCGTTGTGTACTTATGACAAACGGACCTTACTTAAAAAAAAAACTCGTCTTACAGTAACAGGGCGCACGCTTATATATAAATATGTGATTCTCAAATTACGAATTAGCATAATTATCGCGTTGTTCTTTTTAAGTCATGAGGCGTCAAATCAGCAATTTTAATTAAACAAAGAAATTCTGACATGACTTCTGTTCCTCTTTCCTGTTCAACATCACAGAATTATACATTTTACAGGATTTGTAATTCTCCTGGGATTCGTTGTAATTCTTCCTGTTGCTTCTCTTTTAACCGCAAGTTTCGTTACACTTTATTTTTGTTCATCATTACCTCATATATCTTTTCCATCCCTTTTGCTTTAGCTGTTCGGATTCATTCATGATCTTGTATAATTTTGGATTACGTCATAGATACCAAAAAAAACGTATTTTCTGGCTTTTCCCCAATTTTTTTTTTGCTTTAATTACGTTGTTATACAATTCAGTAGCAACCAAGCATATTCCACTGCATATGACCTCTGAAATATCTAAATTACGCATTAGCATGACTATCATTTCATTCTTTATTCCAAGCCATAGTGTGGCAAATCAGAAATTTCAACACAATTAAGAAATTTCAGCACGAATTATATTTCTCCTTCCTGTTTAACCTTCACAGACTCTAAAATAACCCGTTCCTTCATTCTAGGGTAGCAAATAAGTAATTACACTTGAATTAAGAAAATATGGCGTTGAACTTCTTGTTTATCCTTCATAAGCACTAAAGAAAAAAGATTATTATCAAGAGAAGTCAAAAACCTTAGAAAAATATATCTTAGTTTTCCTCCTCTTTTTTTAAGAGAAAAAAAACGGTATTTTTTGTTTTCAAAAATCAGAGGGAATCGTTGGATCTTCAACTATGAAGGAGGTGAACGGAACTACTGAAGATACTCCGCCCGCTAAAGAAGAAAAAGAAGCATCCACAAATACTGGAAAAGGAAGAGATACAAACGAAAAAAGAGCGCAAAAGAAACAAAAAAAGGGGAAGAAAAAATCGTTAGTTATCAACAGTTGCTGAAAAAATCAGAGGGAATAGTTGGAACCTTCAACTATGAAGGAGGTGGTTGGAACTACTGAAGATACTCCGGGAAAATACTTCATAATCCTTTTATAGGGAAGTTACTCTCAGCTTTATAGCCAGTTTAGTGGTTATAAAGCTCAGACTACCAAAAAAAAAAAAAAATCCACACACCCCGCAGTAAACCTAAGTCAGCAAAAATAAGACAGTAGTATCAGAGGTCGGCCGCAACGAGATGCACAAGAAAAGTGACTTTAGTGCCTTTTCCATTCAGAAAAAGTTACAAAACGTGACTATTCAGATGCATTCAGAACAGAAGCACAGGTACTGCACAGCTCCTAGTCACTACTTTTTTCTTATATTTAGCCTCCAGGAGAGTCCTCCAGTTTGGTTAAGATGAGGAGGGTAAAATCCTAATATTTCTTTCATTTCTTTTCTTATCATTCATTATAAGAAGAAATTAGGAAATTAACAAAATAACAAGGTTGTACTACTGCAGTACAACCTAACACATCATGGTTACCTAATAAAGGCTAAATTCCGGCCCATTATAACCAAGAGTAAAAATATGCTTAAACAAACACTTGTCAGTTAAAAAAGACTGGTCAGTTAAACCAGAATTACGCACAACTACACCGTCCATTATGCACACCCCTCATAACGTCTCCAGTTAAACATTGTTCAGATTGCAAGCTTAAAGTTTTTGATTGACCAATTATTGTCAAGAGTCAAGGCATAATTTTTTGAAACTACAAGACATGCAAATTTAAAACAGTAGTTTTTTTTATCTGTAACAGGAATCTGGCGAAAGATAAGGAAACGTTGTATTGCCAAAGAATAGTTGGAAACAAATTAGTGTTTGTAAAAGCTTTGAGAACCATTTCATGCCATTTTAGTTTTCCACTTCTGAAATACAAGAGAAATTAAAAAAAAGAAGAAAAATCCTTTTCTTTCATAAAACTTGGCTTTTTTACCGGCAATTGTGACTATGGGGTGGCTAGTGCATTAAATTCAAGTTTAATGTTAATGAATGGAAAATCTTACGTCACTTAAAATTTAAGAATAATCAAAAACCTTCCGTAAAATGTAAGGACTATAGTTGAAACTACTCTAAAGCCAGGGTTGACAGTCAGTGAGAAGAAATCACTAGATTTTAGTGATTTTTTGGCCGATTTAGTGAATTTCATCAATAATCTAGTGATTTATGTACTGATGTGATTTTTTTGCTTAGGCTATATAAAGAATCACTAGAAATAGTAATAAATCACTATGGCAATCCTGTCTGAAGCTAAGGCTACTTACTTCGGCTAAGTTATAATATGCAGTACTATTGTTATCCTGTACATCTTTGCCAACAGCTGCGTAAAAAGCCAGAGGGTAAATATCAGGGTGCCTGAGCGCGTTGCCACTACTTTGTAAACGACCATTATAAAACAGTGTAGATGTAAACTAAAAAAAGGAAAAAAATACACGGTAAAAATATATTAATTAATCGAATGCTTGCAGAAGATCTACAACTTTCAGAGCTCGAAAGGGATAATTGTTCGCGAGTGGATATTTGTTTGGGATAAAAGCCTGGGCTCCTGACAAATGCCCACTCATGTTTGCAGCCCCATCATACCCTTGTCCCCGGCATAGTTTCATACCGAGACCTAGTTTCTCCATTCAAGTTAGGATAAACAGACCGAGGTTTTCACCTCACAAGTCTTCAACAACAGCACACTCGATAAGCTCTTCCCTGATCTGAAAAGTTTCACTGTCAAAAATTCGAAGCCCTAGAGCCATCTGTTCCTGCCTCGATATGTCGGTTTTTTCGTCCTCCAGGATGGTGAAAAAACGTGCCGGTTTCACTTGATCAACAATCTTTCCAGTAATGAGCAATCCACAAATATCAATTGCTTCATTCTAAATTCTGGGGCTGCAGTACTAGGCATTGCCCGCACTTTTCTCAAACACCTCTTCCATTGTTGGATCGTCTTTCATCCAATAGCGTAGCAAGGTCCTAAAATTTCCAACGTCTTTTACAGGCTCTACAAAGGTCAATTTCCCCGAATTCTCGTCCCTACACAGTACAATTCCTTGCCGTCCATACAACAGTATTGTTTCTATGATGAGACAAAGCCGTTTTCTGTTTATTTCTACTTCATCTCTATTCTGAGTATTCAAGACTTCCACTATAGACGACTTTTGCCTGCTTAAAGTTGCCAGAAAATTTTTCCCCCAAACAACAGTGTCTTTATGGTAGGAGTTTGACTGATGTTTAGAAAAGTCTTCCAGGGCATTTTTCTCACACGAGGCTCCATGACAAGCTGCCCTAATATTTGGTGAGACCCCCTTCCGATTTGATCACAAGCAAACAAAGCACAATATTTGCACAAACACCCTTTTTTCACTGAAGAAAAAACTAGCCAAGCGTATTTATCCATCCAGCTAACTTGAAACTTCCTTGTTTTTGAGCCGGTGAGATGAACCGGGAAAGGACAGTCCTTGTTTGGTTTAAAATGTCTTTTCAGTAAATTATACTTTGTTTCATCGGAAACCGAACCTCTTCTTTCAAAATAGGTTCCAATGTCAAGCTCTATGTTTATTTTATCACGTTTGACTGCTACTACCTCAGCATTTGATATTAATTCTTGAGTTGAAGTCGAAGCTTCAGTCACAACGGCAATGTTCAGCTGATCAATACTGTTGCCGCTTTTTTCAGAGTCAACCTCACTAATTCGTTGTTTTTTACCCCAAAGCTGGAGAACACTATGTTGTTTTTTCGACATTTTTACACTTGTCCTATCTTTAGCAACACTTGGTTTTAGACTGTCAACTGAAAAGGCTGGGTTTAATTGCAAGAATGACCGCTTCATCCCCTAGAGAAGTACCACACACGAACAGATGAACTTTAAAAGATAACTCTTAGCTCAAAGATTGCTTGACAGAGGGCGCGACAAGTTGGACAGGAAATACAATAACTATGCTGGTGACCCAATTGGGTAACTGCAGACCGAAAAATCATCGAAAACGGTTAACACCTTATGTCTAGATCAGTAATTAGCCACTATCCCTTATTTTGTAAGAAGTATCAGAAAATTATGGAAAAATAGAAAAAATCGTGAGATTCCCACCCCCCTGCGCACGTCCATTATCCAAGGGTATCTCCCAGATGGAGAATTACATAGGACGATCGTATAGAGTACTTGCCACAGGTCCTTTTTGGCCAACCATCTAGGGCCAAGCTAAAAGCGGGTCGTCCCGAATTGGGTGGGGGGGAGGTCGTAAGGAAGAATTTAACTACAGTTGGAACTTCTTTGGGAGGGTGTAAAGAGGAAGGAGGAGCGTGCGTAGCTGTGTTTGCCTCCGTCGTAATTGTCCGGGGTAAATTTTCACCCGGATTGAATTATCCAGAGGATATTTCCGTGGGTAGGGGGATTTTTCCGTGAAGTTGGAGCCAGATTTCCTAGTGAAATTTAAAAAACGATCAGAAACTAAATAAAAAAACGAGTTTTTTCAATTTAAAGTAAGTAGCAACATTAAAACTTAAAACTAACAGAAATTATTAGGTATATGAGGGGAGTTGCCCCATCCTCAACGCCTCACTCTTTACACTAAAGTATAAATTATGTTCCAATTCTGTAAAAACGACTCCTGAAACACATGGGTCGTTTAATTAGAACAATTAGTAACCTTTTAAAAAGTGTCAAAAAACTTTAGCGTGAAGAGCGAGGAGTTGAGGAGGGGACAGCCCCCCTCATATACCTAATAATTTCTGTTCCTTTTAAGTTTTAATGTTGCTCCTTACTTTTAGTTGAAAAAACTTGTTTTTTTAATTTAATATCTATCTATGCTTGAGTTTGATGCAGTTGATCCTGTACAAATTATGTCAACTGAAAACTATCAATTTTGTGTTTGACTATTTCCTCCTTTCCTACTTCCCAAAAATTCACAAAAAATTAATCATAAAAAACTACAATTAGAAGAAAAACAAAGTACAAACAAGGTCTTAAATATGTCTTACGTCAACAATTGCTGGATGTGATCGGTAGTTTTCTACTAACAGGATCCGACAAGGAAAACCCTCAGAATAGAAATTGTACAGCCTTTCAAGAAGGGACACATGGAACCCCTTCTCTTTGGCCAACGCTGAATACACTATTGGAGACAGCTAGAAAAGAAAAACGATGTCTTAGAGAAAAAAATGAACGAAAAAATGTTGAATCACATCAATAGTTATTTTATGACCTACTGGCACTACTCAACTTCTATTAGTAATACCCAAAACGCTAATTACACTCCAATAAGAGACTTAATTTCAATTTTTATTAATGCAAGTTGTGGGCCCCGGGCTACTGTCCCCTGGAATAACCACAGCTTCCATTCACCTTCATACGAATTCCTACCTTTAAACGTGAAAAAACACTTTAGTCAAGAACTTGTCGAGCAAAAATAAGAAAAAACAGTAATCTTGAATCCACCACAACTTTGGGAGTGGGGACGGGGTAAGAATACCACCACAAGTACTGACGCGACTCCATGAAATATTAGATTTTTTTATTATTCTAAGAAAAAATGTTTTCACTACTCGTACATGTTTTATGAATTCTTGATTTTTGCGAAAAAATCATAGCCTTATTGCCAATGCTTCAAGATTTCAAAGCCCGAGAGGGAGGGGAATTCTAGTTATATGCACACCGTATTCATAAACGTTTAAAAAAAGAAGAAAAATAGAACATCTCACTGATTTTATTCTGAAAATTCTGAAAAAGAGAGAAGAAAAATAGAGAGAAAAAACCCCCTATTGGTAAATATGTTGGCGAAATTGAAAAAATTCTATGCCATGAAGAATAAAATGAAACTTACTCAAAGACATGTGTAAGGGGGGGGGCAAGACTGCCTTCCCTTATGCAAGTGCCTATCTTGAGCATTAAATTCTAATTTATAGAGGCCCGGTCATCAGAGTGAACTTCAAATTACTTTAAACAATGAAAAAAAAGTCAACAACGTGAGAGTTGATACAGGTCACCAAAAAGAATAAGAGGAAAAACAAACAAGTTTGAAAGAAACCAATAAACAAACAAACACAGAAAGAAACGAACAAAAACAGAAAATAAGAAATAAAAAATATGGAGTACCTGCATATAATCACCAGCTAAAGCAATTCGAGTCCTCTCGTTTGCTAAACTCAATGATATCAGCGCATCGGCTTCTAAACACTGCGCTGCCTCATCAATTAAGATGTGGGTGAAAAACCCTGCAAAATATTAAGAAAAAATTTTGTAATGTTTTTACTGGTAAGATTGTATGATCGAGATCGAGGGAAACACAAAAATGCAAGTACTAATAATAAGAAAAATGTTATTATTATTATTAGCCAACAATGAAAAAAAAGAACGCTCCACCAATGTAAAAAACGCAAAAGATACAAAAGCCATAGTATAAATATAGAAGATTATAGGGAACATAAAGGAAATTTCGAGATCAAGATACACGGGGAGTCCCCCGTGTTGTTGCCACGTTTTTAATCGCTGCATAATCTTAAGCCATCTATAAGAAAAGGGCATTTACAAAACTAGAACCATTCGATGCTACCATACCTTCTCAATAAAATATCAAAATGTAGATACCAGAACACAAATTTAATTCCATAAAAAGATCCTTGAGCTTCGCTGCCCAGTATTTTGGCGATGATGTAGCTTTGTAATTTGTGGCAGAGTGGACCCGACAGGATGAAAGCTCAGGCCTAAAAAACCCGTTGCATACATGCCCCAGATGGCTGAGCTTACAGTGTCACATCACTGATCCCTAGCCCACGCCTTGACTCGAAATTGGCAACACCAGGACTCGAACCTGCGTCCCGAAGGACATACGATTGAAAGTCCAGTGGGTCATCCACTCGGTTAGGATCGTTTGGCATTAATGACAAAAATATACCCTGCCTTCTGATTAGCTTTTCAAAAGACTTCATCTAAAACTTTCAAATTCATATTTGCATTTGTTTTACAACACTATTTTTAGAGCTTTAGATTCTTCGATCAATCATCTTTGGATAATAGAAGCACAAAGGCAAGTGCAACACAACCAAAGAAAGGACATAATAACCAAGATTACGGAATATCTGCAGAAAAGTACGGAAAATAATTAAAAGATAAGAATCTACAAAAATCAAACAAAACCCAAAAGATAGCAAATAAGTGTCAGTAATAGTACTGTGTATTACTTATAATAATTATGTAATAAAAATCAAATTATCAAGGCTGTGGTGTCATTTAGACATGGGTAACTGAGAAAAAATCATGACACAAAAATGGATTGCATCACATCGGCTATAATTTATATACAGTTTTTTTGCTGGATAGTTAATTCTTTTGTGGTAGCATAGTGGATTGGTGCTCTACCTGGCAATACGAGGTCCGGAGATCGATCTCCACTGCCGCAAGGTTGGGCGATAAAGTAGCTGGGTTGCAACTTATGTAAAAGACACAGTAGTCGAAACGTCAATTCCACGCCCTATGCGGCAGCAATACAACTGGAAGATCTTTATCCTACTCCTACTCAAGGAACTAATCCTTATAAATAACTGGGATACCCCAATGGCTCTGGAGAATCTTTATTTTTTAGTTAATTCTTACCTCTTGGCAATCCAACTTCAAGAAGTTTTCTTGACAAGCTGAGCGTGGTGACAATGATTCTTGAACTTTCTAACTCTTCTCGTGTTGGATAACGGAACATTCGAACTTCTGGATCATAAAGACTATACTGAAATAATAAAAGTTTATTTGTCAGCCCAGTTCAAACTGAATTCATTGCCTACGATCCTAAACGTGTTTGCACGTAATAAGAAAACACATCGTCTCCAAAAATCTGCACACACTGAGAGGAAGATGG
Organism: Artemia sp. Kazakhstan ARC1039; assembly: GCA_029168905.1. Classification (NCBI taxonomy): domain Eukaryota; kingdom Metazoa; phylum Arthropoda; class Branchiopoda; order Anostraca; family Artemiidae; genus Artemia; species Artemia sp. Kazakhstan ARC1039. Next base: position 15,800 of record JAQQPU010000755.1, on the reverse strand, counting down.
GGGGTTGAGAATGGAATTTCAACAAAGATTGGTCAGGAAATTTCCCATTCCAAAGAAAATTAAAAAAAATGCTCCTGATAGCCTCCCTTCCCCACCTAGGAACTTTGTCTGTAAGCAACAATAGTCTAGAGAATACGATAATAAATGTTGAAACAGTTAACGAAAGAATCGGCTGCAACCAAGGGCACATCCAGGATTTTTTTCGGGGGGGGGGGAGCTTTAAAAGAGCATCAAAAATTTGTTTATATGCATTTTTTTGACGTTTTTACGAGTCGGGCAAATATCTCGGGATACGGCCTTGGCTGTCATAAATCATAAGGCATTGTAGTACAAGGTAAACATTTTACAATTGGGCTGCCGAACTAGAAAGTTTGTCTCTAGCTTTTAAAAACAAACTTGTTTCTAGTTGGTGTCTAGCTTTAGTTATGTTCTAATTATTCCTATTAGAGAAAAACTGGGATACAGGACACTTTGGAAAAAACTAGAACTTCTAAGCATCTGCGGAGCCAAATAAAATATGTGATAATAGATTGGGCCAATCGGTAGAACGTAGTTTATGAATTCAGTCAAAGTTGACATGAATTTTGACAAAAATGTCATAATTCATGTCAACTTCAAGTGTCAAAATGTCAAATGTCAAAACATGTCAAAATTCATTGTTATTTTGACCAAATTGTTACATGACACATTTTGAATTACCATAGCCAAAATGTGTACACACAAAATATAAAATCAAAACAAGTTTTTTCTCTCTTAACAGGGAGCAAGTGTCAGATACAATGTCAAACAATTTATTCAAAAGGTTTCAAATAAAAATAGCGGAACAGTATAAGAACATATAGCACAAGATTAATTTGGAGATAGCGCATTTTCTCCCAACATAAGAGGAAGAAGCAGGGACACTGAGTATGTATTCCATGAAGTCAATTGGAGAATTTGAAAGATTTGCCATTATTAGATATTATCATAGACCGCACTGCTTGTCCATTTACAGTTAAAACAAAATATACTAGAATTAAAATTTGAGTAAAATTTGAGATAAGACAGCAAAAAATAAAACTTCTATATACAAAAATAATAATCGGAATATTTGGATTTTATTCCAAAATTCCGAAAAATTGGATTTCGTTTAAATGTGAGTCTTCCTTTCGTTTTTTTGTATTAATTAATAAAAACTTTCCGAAAAATAAGTTTTTCAAAGAAAAGTAAAGGGCATTTTAAACTTAAGCTCAGGAGATATGAATACCTGTTAAAATTCAAACTCAAAACGACCAGAAATTACTATTAAAGAATAAAAGAAACCTAAAACGAACAGAAATCAAATAAATCATAGCAAAAAACATACAACAAGTAATAATATAAATGAATAAATAGATTTTAAAGCGAGTAATGCTTAGATTGAATATGAAAATCAAGCTTAAAACGAAAAAAAATAGTTTGCTATTAAAGTATAAATGAAACTTAAAACGAACAGAAATTAAATAAACAATCAATGCGAACAAACATACAATATATATTAAGGTAAATGAATAAATAAATCTTAAAACGAGTGAAACTTAAATTGAATATGCAAATCAAGTTTGAATCGAATAAAAATAACTACATACAAGAGTTTGGGTATCGCCTCACTGCAGAAGCCTAAAACCTACTACGTCATTGACGCCTTACTGAAAACTATATGAGTCTTGAACAGTCTTGGAAAGTATGAACAAAATCAAATTGAATATTAGATATATAATGATATTAATTGTTGAAAGATCCATCAGTTCAAGATTTTTTTTCACTGTAATTTTTATTTTCATTTTCAATGCTGTAAGAACTGGAAAAGAATAAATTTGTAATATAAGAGTAATTCGTTTTCAGTGAAGCGCCAATGACGCAGAAGGCTTTAGGTTTTTGCAGTTAAAGAAGGGGGCAGTATCCAAATTTTTTTTGTAGTGAAACTATATTTGTCTTGACCAATCTTGGAAAGAACTAATAAATTAAACTAAATATTCGATGTATAATGATATTAATTGCTGAAAGTTCATCAGTTAAAAATTTTACTGTAATTTTAATATTTATTTTCAATATTAAGTACAAGAAAACATTTGTAATATAATTCGTTTTCAGTAAAGCGCCAATGACGCAGTAGGTTTTAGGCTTCTGCAGTGAGGCGATACCCGAACTCTTGTTTGTAGTTATTTTCATTCGATTCAAACTTGATTTGCATATTCAATTTAAGTTTCACTCGTTTTAAGATTTATTTATTCATTTACATTAATACATATTGTATGTTTTGTTCGCATTGATTGTTTATTTAATTTCTGTTCGTTTTAAGTTTCATTTATACTTTAATAGCAAAATATTTGTTTTCGTTTTAAGCTAGATTTTCATATTCAATCTAAGCATTACTCGCTTTAAGATCTATTTATTCATTTATATTATTACTTGTTGTATGTTTTTTGCTATGATTGTTTATTTAATTTCTGTTCGTTTTGGGTTTCATTTATTCTTTAATAGTAATTTCTGGTCCTTTTGAGTTTGAATTTTAACAGTTATTCATATCTCCCGAGCTTAAGTTTAAAATGGCCTTTAATTTTCTTTTAAAAACTTATTTTTCGGAAAGTTTTTTTTTTAATTAATTTTTGTTCGTTTTTGATTGCAAAAAGTTTCAAGTTTTTATTGCATGGGGGGGGGGGGTTGCTTACTGTCCGATTATTCTTGACTTTAAAAAACGGATCTAGAACTTTCAATTTAAATCGAATGAGGCTTTTTTCCAAGTCTATACGATTACCTCTTTGATAAAAAACTTATATATGAACAATAAACAGCTTGCATAACTTGTGGACAGCGATTGGCAACAATGAATGGATTGAAAAAATAGCTCCAATAAGGATGTTTTGACCATTTCACTTGCTGACACAAAGGGATCACGACTGTTTGGAATTGACCTTAATAGGATTTTGTTTGCCAAAGCAATTTTGCATCTATCACAGAGTATGTATTTTAACCTTATAATTGGATAATTATAATATATTTACTATGTGTTCTTCCCATACAAAACTTTACCTTATTAAAGCCTTTGGGGTGGGGGCGGCGTAGTTGGCAGAAGTAAGAAAACTTTAGCGTAGACGGTAGGAGAGGGGGAAGGTGAGATTGGAGACTCATCCAATACAGGGCGGAACTTCACTTATCTCCTCCGTTCCCGATTTAGGAGATTAGACAGACTCATTGGGCTGTAGAATGTATGACCTTTTGAGTTGTGGAAGACGTTAAAATACTCAAAAATACTTTATATTTTCTGTTATTGCAGGATTGATTTCATAGACTGTGGAATGGTGAGCCCCTGGCCCATCATTTAGGTGAGCCTCAACTCATAATATGCAATTTTGATTAATTGTTCCGTATTATGTGCATATATTATTCTATATATGTTATTTTGAGTTATACTTTTATCGCATTGCGTTCATTTTTAAGGCTTGAGATAAAAACTGAAACCGTAGCGGAGACAGTGGTGGGGGGAAGTCTCCCCCCTCATATGCATAATTGAGCAGCCACAGAGAAAGTAAAACAAATGAAATTAATCTGTCTTTTGAAAATGTCTTTTTTCAAAAGACACGAACAAAATTGCCTAAAAGAACCTCAAGTGCTATCTCTGACATTTCCGTTGATTCTTTATTCCCATTACTTTCAGATGTAAAATTTAGAATATTATCGAATGGGTTTAGTCTTCCCCTCCCTTTATAATTCACATATGGAAAACCCACCCCTGGGAAATTCCTCCCCCCTCAAAGAACATTTTCTTTTCCTGCTGATAATTCCTCCGCGTTAAATTCCACCCAGCAGAAATTTCCCAGCCATGGAATATGCTCCCCAAACATATTCCCCTCAGATAATTTCGGATATTCATAAAAATGGAAGCTGAAATTTCTACTCAACTTTTTAGGTCAGAAGCAATGCTATAGCGTTACCTAAGTAAAGAGCCATAAGGGTTCAATGAATTAATACTTGTTTATTTTTCCAGGGGCACTTCATGTGGAAGAGGTGGTCGCATAAACTTTGGAACGGGGTTCATTGAATTACAAATTAAAATTTATTGTGCCCTTACACCAGGAGCGGATCCAGGATTTTTTAGGGGGGGGGGCAAAATAGGTTGATCCGATAAACTTGCGTAAGGAGTAAGTTTAATTAATGCAATCTTGCGTTAATTAAGTAAATTACATTACTTTAGACTACGTTAGGGGGGGGCGCCCCCCTCGCCCCTCCCCTGGATCCGCCACTGCCTTACACTCTCTGTTTCTTTCCTTGTTAGGGAGGAGAGGAGATGCCTAATAGGTGTGTGTTAATACCAAAACATTCTAACTCTCATTGGGCCTTCAGGTATAAACAGAATTAGTTCAAAGGGAGGGGTGGGGAAAAAGGGCGTGAGGGGGGGGGGGTATGTGCCCTTCGATCGATTTTTACTCGTAAGAGCTGGACTAGAACGTCCAATTTCCAATCAAATGAGCCCTCCCTGAAGTTTATACGAGAATCCCTTCCTGCCCCCAGGCCCAGGGGGTTTTGTCGACGCCAGAGTTTTGTTACTTAACCTTTCAACTATTTCTAACAAAACTTTTATCTGATGCATTTAGGGCGTGGAGGAAGGGGGGGTAGTTGCCCTCCAATCTCTTTTGACTCTTAAAAATGGAACAAGAACTTTCAATTTCCAATCAAATGAGCCCTCTCTAAAGTTTATACGAGTACCCCTTCCATAAAAAATAATATGAAGGATTCGGAGGATCCTTAAATTACAACCCTTGCCCTGAGGGCTGTTGGGGAGTTGTCATCCTCAAAGACCTAATTTCCAGACCTTAAAACTATGTTTAATAAAATGGCTGTCTCAAAATTTTGATTGGATGTGTTTGGGGAAAATGTGGGCGTGAGAGGGGGGTTAGTTGCCTTCAAATCACTTTTGACTATTAAAAAGGGCACTAGCCCTTTGAATTTCCAATCTAATGAGCCTTTTTTGAAGTTTCTACGACACCGTCTTCTATAAAAACCTTATATGCCCCCAGGGTATAACTTAAAACCCTTGCCTTGAGGGTTGTGGGGGAAGGTCCTCCTCAAAAACATATTTTCTATCTGAAAGTCAACTACGTTGAACAAAATGGCTATCTCAAAATTTTGATTGGATGTGTTTGGGGGAACACTGGGCGGGGGGGGGGGGGCTAGTTGCCCTCCAATCACTTTCGACTATTAAAAAAGGCACTAGCCCTTTGAATTTCCAATCGAATGAGCCTTTTTTGAAGTTTCTACGACAACGCCTTCTACAAAAACCTTATATGCCCCCAGGGCATAACTTAAAACCCTTGCCCTGAGGCTTGTGGGGGAGTGTCCTCCTCAAAAATATATTTTCTATCTGGAAATCAACTACGCTGAACAAAATGGCTGTCTCAAAATTTTGATTGGATGTGTTTGGAGGAATGATGGGCGTGGGGGGGGACTAGTTGCCCTCCAATCATTTTCGACTATTCAAAAGGGCACTAGAACTCTCGATTTCTAATTGAAAGAGCCCCCTTTGAAGTTTCTACGACGACCTCTTCCATATGAAGTGCGTCTGGAAAAAAAAAATAATAATAAAACATTGGGGCCGTATGGCCTTTACTATAGGCAACGCTACAGCGTTGCCTCTGATAGCGTTTGTTGTGTTTTTGTTTGTATGTTTTGTTTAGCTAAAACATATTCAATGATTTTTTATTGTCATACAATTATTAAGATCTTTTCGTTGCGCAACTTCTCTCCTTCGTTGCCATACTGAATCGTAAAAGGAAACATGCAGAAACTTTTCCTGTTTACAAGCAAGCCCAACCAAATAGCTGCGACACCAATTTAACTGCATGTTGTGGTCCAAGAGCTATTCAACAATCAATAGTGCGGTGCCAATGTTATGTTCAATAGGTTCATTTAACAAATATAGGCTGGTGGGAGTTTCTTTTTTGCATTGGAGTCCCCTTTACTTAAGATTTTTCAGGCATAAGTTTCAAGTCATTGAAAAATGTTGGATCATTTTCAGGGGCCCTAGCCCCCAACTTATATATTTTTTTTAGTTAGTTTCGTCATGACCGAGGATGAAATATTTTTTCTGCCGTTTTTGGTCTCATTTTCTGGACAGCCAGTATATTTTCCTGTGCAATGGGGTTCTCTTGGCCCAAGAGATTAAAGGAATATTTTTTATAAAAAGGACTTGTCTTTTTTCGTTCCACAGGCATTCTCTACTCGAAAAAATATACCGCCTGGCCAGACACATTGAAACCAATCAAAGGCCAAGATCAAACAAATCCACCTTTTTCCCGCCACAAAAAAAAACAAAAAAAAAACTCCACAAGCAGCATAATGTAAAGCCAAGCTATGAGGTTCACTTTCTTTTCAAAAAGATAAAGTCGATACCCTTCATTTAAACACAGCCGAATGTAAAGGTGTGCAAATTTTGGCATACAAGGCATCTAGAAGTAACTGGCATTGTGCAGCAGCAAAATATAAAAGTATAACTCCGCAACAATAACATTGCTTGGATCTACATCTTTCTTTTTAAATGATATTATACCACGTGTGTATCACTTCCAAACGCAGCCAGTAGCAGTGGGGCAGTATTCATGGGATTTAAGTAAAAATTAACGCAGTGTTGTCGTATTTAACATATGGCGCCATTACTTGTTCTGATGTAGATTTTGTAGAAGGCTATTCTATGGCGCAGTCGTTGTACATGACATTTTTATAACTTTGCAGAGAAATTAAGAATGTCAAGACAAATGAAAATGAATACTTTATAAACAAAGGAAAACTTTAATGCTTTTGCTGAACAATTTATAAAGTATAAGATATTTTATCTTCTTCTTTTTTCATAGAGGAAACGTGGTTAATAGCCAAAGACGCAATTCAGCATTCATATTACGCTATGCAAAACAATGATGTAGTCTACATTACCGGATTAAAACCTTCCAATGCCCTAAGTTGTTGCAGCCTTAGCTGCAGTCATCTTGATGATAGAATTTTAATGCAAGATTAATTTTAACAGTAAAAGTTCATAGCTTAGATCAAACCCAGGACATATGTCCATTGGACATAAAATAATACATTTTTCTGTTCTTTCTTCGTTAACTTTTTAACAACAATGAATAGCAGTAGTTCCGAATAAATGATTAGACGGGTGAGGCTTGAAGCAGCAATCAGATCGTCAGCAGAGGATTTTAGTTGTGGTTTTAAATGAGGAGTTTGTGGTTTAAAATCGTTGAAACATGATCCGTTCAGGTAGCCTACTTCTTTCAAGTTTTTCTTTTAAAAATGATCCAACATGAATATGGATAAATCTCTTGGATGCATATGCTGTGCATACTCGAACGAACTCCAGAGGCTGGAGTAATATTATGCACTAAAAAATAAAGAAAGGCCAGTTTATAAAGAAAGAAAGATTTGAAGCTCGAACTGATACCCCAGAAATGACTATGACGAAGTACATATGAGAAACCTTCGAGAAGAATCAACACTGATAATTGGTTTTGATTTTCACTGAATAAAAGTTTCTGAATTTTTTAGAGGTTGCTGATGTGCTCGAGCAAAAAGAACTCTTGGACAATTTTCGTGAACCTGAATTTTTTGAACCTTTCTGAGGCTAATGTAAGTGAGTCCACGTTTTACATCTTTTTGGGATGGATAAGTTTTAATTCTGTCAAAATCAAAGTTTAATAACTGAAGCATTTCATTATCTTTCAAGATAGGGTTGAAGGACGAGGGATAGACGTTGACCCTACATATTCCCCTATCTTCCGATACCAGTTTTTCCTTATTTAAAGGGAGAGGTTACCCCATCCCAACGGTAAGGATCCTTTCAAAATCTGCCTCTCCACTGCATTTCAGCATGGAATTTCGTTTTTGGCATTTTTAGGAATTAATTCATCTTTTTTGTAAATATCCTTGGAAATTAAAGAGTTAAGATTCAGTGAAAATTTTTTAGAACCTGACAAGCTATAAACAAGGTCTCAGTTACATTGACCTAAGAAAGGTTTAAGAAATAGGCCTAGTACCAGTTATGCAATTCGTTAGGATAATCAAATTTCATTTGCTTTTTAAGGCTGCCGAGAAATTCTGTGCAGCTTGTGGTTGCATTGAATCCTCAAAATAACTACCAATTTCCTAGATTGTTTTAATCTGTGGTCTAGAAACAGAACTATCATATGAAATATTAACGAAGTCTAATAAGATAGGAATAAGGGATACATGCTGACCCTAAATCCTTCATCGTTTCTTCTGATACTCGATAGTTGTTAGGAAAATTAAATTTTACTTGTTTTTTTAAGGCCACGCAGCTTGCAGCGATATGGCTTCCACAGTTCAGCTACCAGTTTCCTAGATTGTTTTAGTCTGTAGTTTAGAAACAAAATTATCATAATAAACATTAACGAAATCTAATAAGATAGGACCATGGAACAAATGCCGGCCCTACATCCTTCCTCCTCTCTTCTGATACCCGTTATAAAAATGTGTCTCGGTTACCTCTAAGACATCGATATGGACGGAATTCAGCCAACGCTTATGATAGTAGATCCTCAAAGGTCGAGCGTGGGCATTTCCAGCTTGAACATAGGGATGAAGGTGATACCTTATGTACAGGTCTGCAGCGCTAAAAAGATGGACAATGTAAATGGAAAATATCAAACAAATCTAATCATTACAATGTAGGCTGCTTCAAAATTTCTCCAGTTTTCTTGTTTCCGCACTCAAAAATGTTTTTAAAAAACCAACGTGAAGATAAGAAAAAATAGAAGGAATTATAAAAGTGTAAAATATAAGAGTTTATACTTAGTATGCATTTGGAAACACATCTGTATATATTACTAAAAAGACGAAGAGGAATGGCTTCACTGGCCTTGACTCCTCGAAGTGCGACTCAAATAAAAAAACAACCTTAAATTAAACTACAACGGAAATTACGAACACAAAAAACAGATGAAGGCATTTCTTGCAGGGATGAAACACACAGTCAAATTGTCATTGCTTAAAGAAGCCGGTTTAGTGCAACTTAATTATTCTAATTAATAGTCCAAATCTGACGAAATGACAAAAATTTAACTTGTAGGATTTTTCTTTAAAAGGTTGGTGGTGCGCTATTAAATATATAATAGTGCATTTTTGAACATATGGGGCCTCAGAAGAAATATAATTTTTTGCTAACCACCCTTTATATGCACACCCCACACAGGGCTAGGGGATTAGGAGTGGGGTAGCCCCATCCATCATTGGTTCAAAGGAGTATTTTATAATAGAGGTTTTAATAAAAGCTTATATCATGTTTATGAATCCTCCCTGTGGAGAAATAAATCCATAAACCCCGCCCCCAAAAAGAGGAAAAGATGCCCATGTTCACATAATTTAACATGTTATATAGATTTTAGAATATGGGCAGAACATTTCAAGAATACATTGAACCTTGACAAAGTTACAGGGAGTGATATTGAAGAGACTGAAAAACTTCGTGACAATTTGAAAGCGAAAAAAGATTTATTATACAAGGAAGAGATAGACAGTACTAAACGGATTAAAAAATAATAAGGCCTCAGGCACTAATAGTATGGTAAATGTTTTCCAAATAAAGTGGTAGTGAAGTTACAGATAAATTAGCCTACTGAAGATTATAAATATAATTTTTCAAAAATTGGAAGGACCAAGCGATTTTAGGGAAACTTTGATTGCTTCTTAAACTTAGAGATGCTACAAATAAAGTTTTCAGAGAAGAACAGTGTGGTTTTAGGAAGGGAAAAGGATGCATTAACCAAGTTTTTACCCTTAGATTAATATAACCGAGAAGTGTCTGAGTCATCAGACCCTTTATGCCTCAGTTTTATGCATTATGAACCAGCGTTTGATTCAGCCGATAGAAAAGCTTTAGTAAAGGTCATATCCTTGTATGTTATACCAGATAAATACATTAAAGTGGTAAATGCTATTCATGAGAACAACATTGCTGCCGGTAAGGTAGAAAATGATATTAGTAGCTGGTTTTGTACTGACTTAGAAGTTAGCAGCGTTATATTCTATCTCCAATTTTATGAACCATTTTAATGACTTTATCCTAAGAAACACGGCAAAGGCTATGGGTGAGCATGAAATCAAATGGGAAGGTAAAATTCTCCTAGGCTACGATTATGCTGATGATTTGAGTGTCTTGGATAACGACGTTAATGAAATGAATGATTTCCTGGAATTTTTTTTTTTTTAGATCTCGGGGTTTTACCAAAAAACTTTAAAAACGCATCAAAAATTATTTATATGGATTTTTGTTACGTTTTAACGAGATGGGATTTTTTTTGTGGGGGGGGGGGTCAAACCCGACGTCCCCCCTCCCCCTTGGATACGGCCTTAGTTCAGGGTGCAAAAAAAGGGTTGGAAATTAATGTTAAGAAGATTATTTCACTTAGACTAGAAAGGAATAGAGGCAAAGAGGTGACGCGAAAACGTATCGAGAAGATTGATCAAGTACATAGCTTCACCTAGCTGGGTAGTATTATTAGTAAAGATGGTGGATGCAATGAATATATTAAAAGTAGAATATCCAAGGCCCAGGGTGTTTTTTACACAGTTGAAAAAACTTTGGAAGAATAGGAAGATAAGCCTTCGAACCAAGATTAGAATATTAAAAGCTACAGTGATGACAGCAGCCAAGTGTGGTTCTGAAGCGTGAGCGCTTCGGAAGAGGAAGGAGGATTTGTTAGATATTTTGTAGAGGATTTGCCCAAGGGTTGGTTTGGATACCCGATAGACTGACCGTATTTCAAATAGGAAACTGTATTAAAAAAATGTGGTTCTATCCCGCTTTCCACAACTATAATGAAAGAAAGGTTGAGATGGCTAGGACACGTTTTGCAGATGAGGGATGACAGATAGCCAAAGATTGTCCTTTTGAGCCATTGATCTAGGGACAAGTGTAAAGTAGCTCGTCCCTGAATAGAATGAGAAGAGGTCGTAAGAAGGGATTTCCGGGGAGGGTGTAAATAAAGAAGTTTTGAATAGATTGGCATGGAGAAGGAGCGAGCACAGCTATGTTGGCCTCAAGCGGCTAGTGAGTTTTTAGTAGCAGTAGTAGCAATAGCGTAGTGTTAAGGACTGAGCCATTATTTATGCATACAACAAGATATGCTGATAATACATGGCATAGATGGGTTTAAATTAAAAGTCACCGAGATTCCTGAACGATAATTTTTGAGAAAAACATAAATGATGGGCCAAAAAGTGACCGTTTCTATCCATTAAAGTAAAAGCTTGTTTGTTTCAGGCCTTATTCATTCATTTCATATATATTTTCTACAGGTGTAGCAATAGCTAAAGATAGGTAGGTAGCCCATTCAAAGGGACATATCTAATTAATCTTCCAAAAATCAAACCTGAATTAGAAAGCAGGTGTCAGTGAATTCAGAATTCCCTAAATTAGAAAGCAGGTTCTGAATTAGATACGACATATATGGTAACCGCTCTTGCTGCATAAGTTGATGAATATAGTAAAATAGTGAACATTTTCTTTTTTGTTGGCTCTAGTTAACGACTTTGACTTTATTGAATAAGAAACACACAAATAGGAACACAACTCCAGGGACTAATCAATAATTGCTAGGGCCTAAATGTTAGCCCCTGGAGAACGTGGAGTATCCATTAATATATCACTGATTTTTCAGTGATGTACCAACTATTGGTTGTGTATTTCAATACATTTTTGCAATTTCAAACAAGAATTGCTCAGCAATTGTTTGTTGCACGTAATGTGTTTTGATTATGATCATCGAACATACATAAACATATATTCAGAACAATAAGAAATTCTTAGTAAATAAACAAGACTAAAGATAAATTCCTTTAGAGCATACCTATTGGAGTAAGTGCACACAAGCACACGGTTTTCTGGAAAGTCTGCGAGGGCTTTAATGGCTTCAGCAAATGTAAAAGTTTTTCCAGTTCCAAAGGGTCCTGAAAGGCAGAACATTTTTATCCTGAAATACTGACATTTCCAGTTTTGCTTGCACACCAATTTTCTATATGAAAAAAGGGAAGAAGATAAGAAAAGAACCTTGGAACATCTTTTTTTTTACTTCATCAATGAATCAGTCAATGAATTTCATTAAGTTATGAAATAAGAAAAAAAAATGAATCTAAACATAATAAAAATTTATAATAAAAAGGTCAATGGAACTGAACGTCATGGTAGAGAATCAAGATATGTACGTTAAGGTAGAGAATCAAGATATGTACGTTAAGGTAGAGAATCAAGAAGCACTTAAATGAGAAATTTCCCCCGAACATCACTTGGATCGTTTTTGAACAGAAACTAGCTGAAGTGAAACAGATTTCAGCAAATCAGACAGACAAATCACAAAAAAATACTGCGTTAGTTGCGTAAAATAAGCCAGCCAGAGTCCACCAAAACCTTATGTAGAAAAACTGGGAAAAAAATATGAACGAAGATAATAAAGATTAGAGAATATTTAATAATCTTCAAACACTAACCATCACAAATATTGATTAAAGCTCGGAAGGTGTAAATAAAAATTGAAATGGTTTGTCAAGGAATTGGGGTCATTCAACAGGAGTCAAACCTCACATAAAAAATAACCTTAAAGCCAACTCTAAAAGACAATCAAATACCAAGGAACCGAATGGCTCTTGCAAGGTTCTTGTAGGAAGAAATTCACGGAAAAAATTAGTTCAAACAATTCCTCTTTTAGAACAATCAAACATTTGTTATGGGCCATGTTCCTTTACAGGCCATGGAACCTTTGTGGGAATCAGTGCAATATTTTTGTTTCACGATTTTTTTTGAGAATATACCTTATATGTTTTGAACCTGTGGGACAAATATACCTGAGTCGAGAAACTCTTCAAGTTAATTAAGAGGAAGTGAACCGAATACAAATGATGAAGATAAAGGCTTGAATATGTTTTTCAGCTAGAATACTGTATGGTGGGTTTTATATTTGGCTATTGTCATTAGGATCCTAACCTTATTCAGGCCAGGATTTACGCATAGGCCAAGTAGGCCGGGCCTAGGGGCGCAATTAAAACACTGGGCGATTTTTTTCTTAACAAAAACAGGACTTATGTGATTTATCGTCAAAGTGCCAGGAGCAATTTGCTGCTGCACTGCTTATTCACAAAAAAGTGATTTCAAAACAACATAGGACTTCTGTAGCCGCGTATAAACTGTCAGATGTCTCCCAAGAATGGCAGCTGAGAGATCTGTTCAGGGGGCATCCACTATCCCCCAATTTTCGGGGATTTCCCCGTAAATCTCTATCTCTCCCCTAAAGACACCAAAGGTTTGGGGCCTAGGGGTACCAACGATTTAAATCCGGCCCTGACCTTATTCTGAGAACTTGAAATAAATATAACTAACTACATTTTTATGGGCAATGGTCACACCTTTTTCTGAAAAGCATTCTCTACTTTTGCCAACATCAATTAAGGCGACAAGAATAATCCATAAGTTGAGTACCCAAAAATCAATGATTGTTTTTTAAGAGCTGGGTTAGGATCCTTCGAGTTCGAATTTTGATGTGGATACAAAGCTTCTCTTTACCAAGTACATAAGCCTTTTTCTGAAAAAACTTTCTCCTCTTTTGCCAACGTTTATTAAGGTGAAAAGTCAAATCCATGAGTATACTGGTCCTCTGGCTATCACATAGTTTGTGGTAAGGAACTGTAAGTAAGGAGCAACCCGGCTCAATAGTAACTGAAACTAAAAAAAAACGGAATTTTGATACCAATAGATATATCAAAAGAATCGGCTTATTATGTTGATTATTTTAAAAAAACTACGTTTTCTAAAGAGTTAAAGAGGCTGAGTCACAAGTTCGAACCTTAAAACGTACAGAGATTAGGAGGTACAGTTGGGGGGGTGCCGCCCCCCAAACCCCCGCCTCCGTATATGAAAGGGGCTGTGCCCTCCTCAACACCTCGCTCTTTACGCTAAAGTTTTTATTGTTTAAAAAAAGAATTGTGAGAAAGTCAAACTTTAGCGTAAAGAGCGAGGCGTTGAGGAGGGCACAGCCCCATTCATATACGGAAGCGGGGGTTTGGGGGCGGTAGCCTCCCGACTGTACCTCCTAATCCCTGTACGTTTTAAGGTTCGAACTTGTGACTCAGCCTCTTTAACTCTTTAGAAAACTTAGCTTTTTTTCAAATAACTTCTGCACGTTTCTGTACAGTTTATTACTTATTATTGCTTGACTAACTGTTAGCTGATCATGTCAGGAGTTAAAGTTGGGGGGGGGGGGGGGCGCCCCCCCGACCCCCCGCTTTTGCAAATTCTTGTGTTAAGGCTTTTAATTCCTGAATACTCAAATCAAATGCACAGTAAGATTTTCTTTTTTCAACTTTTCTTCGAGCATGCGGGTATACGGCATGTTATCAAAGCAGTGGAGACTTACCTGTAAACGAAAAAAAATTACGCAACAATCCTAAAATGCTTTATTTTTATACTATTAAAACCTTTTTCAATTTTCATCAGACGAGACGTAAGGTTTTATCGACTTACGTAATTAAAATCTCTTGACATTCATCTATGAATGACGGAGTTCCGAGACGAATGCCGATGCAAGCTCTTGGCGGCATTCGTCTATCATGGGCTCTTATGGGAAAAAACGAGGTTTTTCGTAAATGTAAATTCGGGGGATAATTTTTTCGGTCTGAAAATATCAAAAGGCTTTAACAGGTCGAATTCCGCTTCGAATGAGTCCTCATTCACCCGGATCCGTTGCCAACTGTGGCCTGTAGGCGTGGCTAACAAAAAAAAATTATGAACATTAAGGTTTATGTAAACTATGCATGTTTTTGACCATTTTTAAATAAACCGCGTGCCGTCTTCAATTTTCGACTAAAGATGACAATTTTGGTACTATTCGATAGCTGAGACTTAGATTTATGATTTCACCGAGTTATATTTTTGAAATATGATTCAAATTTTTTTTAGACACAAAAATGCTTTTTAAAAACAGAGAATTTTGCGACTAATTTGAAGCTACTATTTTGACGGGATAGACAATGTATTTGTATCATATTGTTCATTAGCTTCAGATCTATACAGTCACCGTGGCAGATTTCTTATATTACTTAGACGTTTCTGTAGAAAATAACGTAAACTTTCAAGAAAACGCAAAAAATGTTAAATTGTTACAAAAATAGATGGACTTCGCTTCGCTATTTCTCATTCAAAGAATAAAGGGCGGATCCTTTCGGAAGGCTGTTTGAAATGCATTTAAAGTGGGCGGCTACCGTTTTGTTTACCTGTCTAGAAACACCAATTTTACAATCAGACAAGACAAAAAGTTCTCGGCTAGGGTGATTTGAATATTCTTTTCTGTGTATCGGACTGTGTGATTGATTATGGGAAATAAAAACGGAGGAAAGAAGCTGAAGCGAAACTCAGGACAGTTCAAAAAGTAAGTAATATTTTTTATTTGCATTTGTTCTGTTTCTATCTAATCTTGGATATCCAATTCGATGCATTTTCTTTATAGAACAAAAGGAGTTATTTCTTTTGGTATTATTTTGTTCAAAGTTGCTTACAAATCTCAATTTAATTTATTTATGTACGTTTCATTAATCTATGTACATTTGCTTCTAATCCACACTAAGTATGCAAATGAAAATGTAGCATGAAAAAGATAAAATTATCTTCATATTCGTTCATTTGACCGAATTACGGGTAAACTTTTGAAAATTAGCTTGCGAAAAAATAAATATACTCATAAATTTGCCATTCGCGCTTTTTCCAAGCATTGTTGGATCCAGGGGGGGGG
>JAQQPU010000754.1:70699-89977 GCA_029168905.1 Artemia sp. Kazakhstan ARC1039 | reverse complement strand
AGAAAAACTCTGCATGATGTTTTAATAAAATCAAATTTGGTTTTGTGTGTCTTACAAGTAAGGGTTCCCATCCGTGAAGAAAGGGTTAAAAAAAAATATAATAAATTTTTAAGAAAATTTTTCTTACAGGTATTATATCAACGTTTGCCTTTATAACACTAAGACGTTTGATGACAAACCAACTCCCTCGAGTTGGGTATTTCAAAGCTCTTGACGGATACTCAGCAACATGTCTCGTGTTCATAATTGCTACCTTAGTCGAATTTGGTTTCGTAAACACTGTTTGGAGAAGAACGTAAGCACACTCTATTTCACTAGCAATCAGTGTGGCCAGATTGGCTTAGTTTACGCCAAACTGGCTTATTTTGTTGGCGACTGGCGTGAAAATTTTTGGAACTGGCTTGTGGCTTAAAACTTGGCTATTTTTATTTTGAGCTGGCTTATTTCTTGGCGTGATTTACTTTTTCGGGAAGAATTTATATTCTTTGGCAATTCATCCGATTTTCGAACGAACGAACGAATGCTCACGAAAGGTCAAAATCACGTTTTAACTCTATGGTCAAAATACGAATCTAACCGCGGCACTGCGGTGAAGTTTTCAAATCCTAAGAGACACGTGGCTTTGTAACAACAGCATAAAAAGCATTAGCCATTAAGTCATGGGGTTGAACTACAGCTGAAGGTACAGTATATTAGCTGTTACTTATTAGTATAGAATAACGCCAGGAATCAAACTCATAACAGACATGTCTAACATCTACAGATCCTGTGTAACTGTTTAGTTCATGTGAGTCGTCTTGTGTCGTCATATACACTCTAGTTATTTTCTGTGGTTTGTATCTCTGTACAAACAGATTGGGTACACAGCCTAGCCGACTGCGTCCACACCCCAATGCATTGGGTACTGCCCCCAATATATTGGGTACCCCCATACCCGTTTTCACTTTTTGTCTAGGCCTATTCTGAGAAAATACATTTATTTATATTTGAGGTTTTCTTTGCATCACTTCAGTTTAAATATGCTCAAATGAAGAAGCAAATTGGTCATTGGTTTTCTCAGAATACATGCAAAAGTGAAAATCGTTATGGGGCAGTTGGGGATATTAATTGTTTTATGTACTACCATCAACATAATGTACTACTTCACCCCTGCAGTAGTACACCACAGGATCTGTACCTAACAATTTGAGTGCTACACCCCACAATCAGTACTACATTAAACATGGCATAGGTCCTACTACGCTATATATGGAGTAGGTCCTGCTATGCTATATATGGAGTAGTACACTTGGTTAGATGCAGGTATCAAATTCTGAGGTACAGATCCTGTGGTATACTACTACAGTGGTGAAGGAGTACATTATATGTTGATGGTTGTACATAAAACAATTAATCCCTAACTGGTATGGGGGGGTACCCAATGCATTGAGGTGTGTACCTCAATGCATTGGCTACCAGCAAATTGGGTAAATGCCACAGAAAAATAGCTGGTGTAGATGACTGGTTTGCACTCCCATTTTTAGCAGTGATGAGCATCAGCTTGTGACATAAGCAAACCTGAAGCAATCAATCTTGTTTCAGACTCACTTTTATTCATTTTTCCCAATGTATTAGCCTATAGTTAAATACTAGAGAAATTAGTTATATATAATATAGGCTAATAACTCATATGTAATAAAGTACCATATAATACTAATGAAAATATCAGAAAGAGATACATAAATACAGGAGCAGGATAAGTAGATGAGTTACCCTTGCTTTGATGTCTGATTTCTTTGTTACTGTTGCTGTAGCCTAGGCTTATAGGGTAAGACTCCTAGTGATTAGCCAGTGCCTAATCTGAGCTGTATCTCTGATTAGAAAGCAGTATGTCCTTTACCTGGCAGTTGAGACTTTAATCTTGACCACTACTAATTTTTAGAATTATCAATCTACAAATCTTCTACAAATAATAGTCTACAAATCTTGACCACAACATTGATAATTAAACATGAGACATTACCTTTAACAGACAGCAACTATGGAAGTTATCCTATAGTTTTGTTATTTAGAAAAAAACCTTTCAGATTTTGAAATAAACAAGGTTCATTGTTATATTAAATTTAATCAATCAACTGTAGACAATCAAGGCAAGTGTCCTGAAAATCAGATCATTGACCCCTCTTCTTTCTGGGCTGGGTTGACAATAGATCCAAATCTTTAATTTGTTCTTCTTTTCTCATGATAAGTTCATACACTTCTTCTTGGGAGAATTCAATTTTTACTGAATGAGATAATCCCTTACTACATAGTTTCTCTTGTTGTAAAAAATATGTTACTGTTATAGTAAACTGCCTTGTTGTAAACACTGCTTATTAATATTCAAAATGTGGATGAATATGGAAAGATGTAAATCAGCTATTAGCTAATAATGTGAGGTAACATCATAGTAGGGTTTATCTAATTCAATATAGTCAGCGTATTTTGACCTACTATATATGGTGTTGTAGATTTAGATCCATTGACAGTTTTCTTTCCAGTATTTTACAATTCAATAGTATATGCTCAGGGGTTTCTTCTGTGTTTTTACAGTACCTGCAAAATGGGCTATTGGCAACTTCTCCATTTGGCTGCTTTATTTTGTATGAAGGAGAGTGGTGGTTGA
Organism: Artemia sp. Kazakhstan ARC1039; assembly: GCA_029168905.1. NCBI lineage: Eukaryota > Metazoa > Arthropoda > Branchiopoda > Anostraca > Artemiidae > Artemia > Artemia sp. Kazakhstan ARC1039. Next base: position 87,333 of record JAQQPU010000754.1, on the reverse strand, counting down.
AGTTAGCTATATTTGAACACAGGCAGTTGAACCAGACTGATTGTATACTGGTTGGAAAGGGGGATAAATTTGGTGGCTTTAATTCCAGCAATGTTTTTAGTCATAATCTAGTTGTATCCCTTATAGTTAGAGATTTCACTGGTTCCATTTGGTTTTTTGCTTCTTGCTTTGCTATCTTTTCTTCTTTTTCATTTCCTTCTTTACCTAGATGACTAGGTATATATTGAAATTTAGTAACAAAGCCTAATCTTCCAAGGCTGCTTAGGTTTTCTTTAATTTGATGTAGGCCTATGCCCAGTGTTTCAAAGTTAGTGTTTCATAGGATATAGAGAGCAGATTTAGAGTCAGAGAATATTACTATATGTTAATTGCTCTGTTTCAGTTTAATTAGGATCTCTAAGCACAAATTGATTGCAGCTACTTCAGCTGTTAGTGTGCTGGTCCCTGCCTTGTGTGTTTTTCACAATGTATAAGCTGAGCTCTTTTAAAAAGCATCCACTTCCACATCCCTCTTCACTTAAAGATCAATCAACATATACTTGGGCATATTCATTAAATTCCCTTTTTAAGAGCTGTTTGAAATCATGGATTGCAGTTTGGGATTCAATTTGTTCCTATTTTGAGGGGAGGAATTCTAGTTTAACCCTGGGGTGATTGATCTCCAATTAAATTCAAATTCAACTCCTCCATACTCTCCTCCAGACTGCTCATGCTGGGTGGGCTTATAATAAAAATTAACCAGGAAAATATTAATTTTTAAAAGATTTGATCAGTCGGAATAACATAACTACAAGTGTAACTTGACCCCACAAAACCCCTGGAGAAAGGTATTTAAGTTATGACATTTCGCGAGTCAAGAGTCTCCATGCAAGATGACCTGAATGTGAGTTCACTATGGGCTGGTGAGTAGAAACTTAAATTTAACATTCAGAAGTGCAAGTCAATGTGCTTTAGGAGAAAAGGTGGCAGCACCATATGAGCAGATGGTTCATTGAATGTCTTGAGCAGATGGTTTTGGATAATTGATTCCCTCTTTGGCAGAGGGGAGAGATTTGGGAATTGCTGTTCCTGAGGAACTAAAATTTAACAAACATGCACAAATAGCTGTTGCCAAAGCATCCAAGACCCTAAGCATAATCAAGCATATTGTATGCAGAAGATCATCCAAAGTTATGACCAATCTGTACAAGGGTTTTGTGCAATCATTGATAGAATTTGGGATGTGTGTAGCAACACCCCTGAACAATGGCAATCAGCAAAAAATAGAATGTGTCCAAAAACAGCCAACAAAAGCTGTTGATGGATGCAAGAATCTTGATTATCCATCTCAATTATATAAGCTAAAGTTCCCAACACTTTTGTACAGGCCTTGAAGAAGGGATGTCATAATTAATTATAAGCTTTAGAATGCTGACTCCTCATGTCAAGATCCATTTCAGTTTGATGAATTCTTTAGGACAAGGGGGCATAGTAAGAAGTTGTCCTGGAAGAGGGCAGATACCAGAGTCCATAACCACTACTTCTCAAATAGAGTGATTACCCATTGGAACAATCTTCTTGATAATGCTATAATTGTTGACACCTTTAAGATCACTGTTGAGGGACAACGCAATTTAAGGTAATAATAATTTACTCGCCAACTTTTATTTCATAAAGACAATACAATGGCTGTTTGGACAGCAAGATAGCTTTTCGGACAGCCATCTTGCACTAAAGGTCAATATAATTATGATAAGTTGTAAACTTCTGAAATCGATGAGTGAGTTGGCTCTCGCAGCACAGCAACAAAATTCAATTCTTAGTTTGTCTTACGTAAAAGTATCAAAATTTATAACGCGTGTCATTCCCAATCTGGCCCACGATACTTCCCATCCATGTTTAAAGTGGTGGAATGTTTGGACTTTGTTAAAATGTGGCTCATCAAACAGGAAACTGGAGATCCGTCCCAGCAAGAACAAATAAAGACTAAGAACCTTCGTCTCCCTATCTCGATACTACAACCATGCGGAGTCGAATGAAATATGGCTGATACCTGGCAAATTTGAGCAGAGGTGGAGCTGGCGCGGAACATTACAATGCGGTACCTCAACAACTAGCTCTTTGCAGTACAGCCCCGGAGAAGAAAAATTGAGTGAGAACAAGTGAAAGTGTTTGATTACGCTTATCATACACGCCTGGAGGCCTGCTACGGTCTTTTCCTCGCAAATGCGCGGCAGCGATGAGGGAAAATAGACGGCCGTCAACTCAGTGCTCAGCCAGTTCTCAAATTGGCTCCACCTCCACTCAGATTTTACGGGTTATCCAATAGTCAGTGCATGGACCAAAGACGGAGGTTCTACTCAGTCTTATTTGTTCTTGGTCCCAGGGATGTATTGTGGTTCGTGATAGCCAATTATGACCCTGGAATGGACTTGTGATAAAGACAAAAGTATAATTGTGTTCCTTGTGACCTTTCGTAGCCCTTTAAGGGCGTTTTAGCATCGCATTTAGCATTGGGAAAAGGATTTTATTCCAAAGCTTTGACTTTACACAAAGTGATTTCCATAATTTTATGAATCTATATGTGATAATATCCAATGATCTGATTTTTGTTTGTGTATCTATGTGATAATAAACCAATGAAATAATGATCTTTTTTGTTTTTGTCTGCGGGCTACGGTCGTTATTAAGTAATGCATCATTATGTCCAACCAATACATAAGGGCTGGGACACAATTTTAAGAATTTGTTCTGGCAATAACTCTATTGCGCCAAAAAGAACCTCTGACTGAATCGAAATGTTGACATTAAAACGCATTGGGTCACAGAGTATCATAATAGTAATCGGAGGTCCGACTCAGTGAAATTATGGGATACAGAAATTGCGGCGCACACGCGGACAGTGCTCGAACTAACACAGGAGAAATCGAGCCGGTGGGCGTCCTCGTCAATAATTTTCCCCGAACTGTTGGACAGGAAAGTAAGCACGGTCGAGCATTTTCTGAACATAGCGCGCGGGAATTTCTGTAAAGTCTCTAGAGTCCCACATGGGGTAGCGGTTTATCGCAATTCTACTAAATTCAGCCTCAAAATAATCTCTACACTGGAATTGAACTTCCGCAAACCAGGGAACGAATTGAAAGGTGGATAATGCCAGTAGGATCAAAGGACCTGAAAAGTGGTGAGTATTTCTATAAAACGGCTGTCAAAACTTGGACACCGTTAAAAGTAAAGTTAGATTTTGGGCAAAAAATTGTCTGGCTTATTTTTGGCTTGTTTTTCAAAGGCTGTGGTTTACTTTTTTGTTCACGATCTGGCCACACTGCTAGCAATTTTAATTGACATTCAAGGCATTTAAAGGATTTGAAAGGGAGAAGAGGGGTAAGGTAGCAAGATTATAATGAGTGAACTGCTATTATCCTTGAGATATCCAAAATAGGTACTTGTGGATTTTATGGTACCACGAAAAAAGTCAAGTTTGGTTAATGCTAATGAAATATAATAAAATAGAATGAATATATAATAGTTTAGAAACAAATTTGGGCTATATATTTGTACATTAAAGGGTGGGGGGCGGTTTGGTGGTAAAGCATATCATATATTAAATACGTAACCTAACCTAGGTACCCCCCCTAAATCCCCAAAAATAACAGCTTGAACATTGTAAACGCAATGGCGCGTTTGGTGGGTTTCGTATCTGGTTTCCTTCATACAGTCTATAGCAGTGGGTACCATATAGTGCACAAGTACCCCAAAATAAGATAATCGAATTATGTTTCTGTTCATTTTGTCACAATTAGAAATACTATATTTGAAATAAAAATCGTTTTCAGTAAATCAAGAAGGACGTTTTTCTGTTACCGTACCAAGGCTAAGAGGGGCCAAACTCTTGTTTGGTTTTCTTCGGTTCATTTTAAGCTTAATATGGTTTTTTGTGTCTCTGCTTATTTTGGTTTGAATTTTTTTTAACCCTACTGATTTCAATTCATTTTGTCGAGTAACTATTTGACTTCATTTCAGTGCCTGTTTGGCTTATGTTGCTTTTTACTTTCCTTTGAAAGATTCTGCTTTTAGAAGGAGTTTTGAAATCAAAAATATACAACTAAATATCTACATTAAACCTAAGACGAGTGGAAATAAGTCAAACAGCAATTCCAGTGTAAAATGAATATTAGCAACTATCAATAAATAACTGAAACACAACATGAACAAAAACCATATTAAAAGAATGGTATTTAAGGGGATGTGGTTGTCTATTGCTACATTTTCAGGTTCTCGTGTCGGTAAATTTGCCAAGGGGAAAAGGACCTCTCCAGGAGGCTTAGTTATCAAGATCAATCAAGAATTTGGTGGTCGACAAGGGACAAAAGTTGACATTTGCTAACAAATGAGTGAAAGCACAATTGTTTTTATGAGTGCATCACATCTCGACGGAAGAAAAAAAAGTACAAGAGAAGGAATTTTGATTGAACTGTTATTTTTATCAAATCAGCGAAATCTTATGCGCAGGGATAAATTTTTGAGGGGTAACCGTCTAGGGAGGAATCATCCAGGAGGGATATTAGCCAGAAAAGTGTTAATGCACAAGCAAGTACGAAAAATTATTGAAAGTTGAATTCACAGTGCTTTCTTTGGGTGAGGGAGCGGGGAATTATTTGGACACTATAAATACATAAACAACTTAGAGATTTTCGTTAAAAGTCAAATTCAAAACCATGTTTTTTTTTCTCTGGGTTTACCAGTGACAATCGTTTTGAGATTTTTAATTATGTTTGAAAAATAGAGTGGGGGATTAGCTGGGACACCATAAATATAAAAAAATTTCAAATGGATGGTAAGTTTGAAGGGAACCAGGGGCGTAGCTTGCTATGGGGCAGGGGGACAACATCCCCTCCCAAACCCTGGTCTGCCTCCCCCAAGACCCCAGTTTGCCCCCCCTCCGGCTGAAATTTAGTTTTTTCCAAAATCTTGTCAAAACTAAGATAGACCTGCATAATTCAAGCATCAACAGAAACAGATCAGTTTGTTAGTACATATTTACCTTTACAGTACTATGAGTTACCTTTATATAGTACTAGTACCTTTATAGTACTTTTAAATTACTAAATATTGCCTTTATGATACCAAATGGCTTATTTTTTAGTTTTTACTTTCGTTGTCACTTGGTTTGTGAACATTGGATTCAACTTTGGCCCCCCCCCCCCCCGGTATTAGGACGAAATTACACCCCTGACAAAAACCCTACCCGGGTCTTATCCTTACCTGGATTTTGATGACAAGGACCGCTAAGAAATGTTTATTTTGGTATAATATAGTGTAATTACATGCATATATTTATAAATTTAGCTAGAGACTAACCCAGCTGTCCAAATCTGAATATGTGAGCGTTTTATTTATCCGTCAACTTGCCTAAAAATGGCTCCCGGATTGCCATATTGTGTGGCACTCTTCCGTCCACAATTTCTGGAAACAAAGCTTCCATATAAAATCTATGGAGCTTTGGAAACATTTTCTGTTGCCAGAAATTTTTGTCGTGGTTAATGTTTTCAACGTGGATATCTCCTTTGCCGAAGTGCACAACGTAAAATCCCAGCTGCTTCTGAACTTGATGAAAATAGTTATGGTTCCTCTTTAAAGGGACGCTTTTTTTTAGTACAAATTTTGTTCTTGCCTTGGGAAGGCATAGGGGTTTTGTGCCCAACTTATGTTAATTTCTGATCGTTTTGAGTTTGACTCGGTTATTTATTTTAATTTTTGTTCGTTTTGGGTTTCATTTATTTATCGATGCTGATTTGTGGTAGTTTCACACTTGTTAGACTATTTGATTTTATTTTTGCTCACTTTTTGTTTAATGGAGTTCTTTACGTTTCTTTGAAAAACTTATTTTGTGGAGTAAGTTTTTTTTAATTTATATTAACATAGTCTTTTGACATAGTCTGTTTGTTTTATATTGACATAGTCTTTTCAGGGAAAAAGAAAATAACACTTTAAATCTTTTCGTTTTTTAAGACTTTATAGTTTGGTCTGCTATTTGTATGCTGGAAAAAAATTTTCCGCAGTTTTTTACAACATACAACATTTTCAAAATCTAGACACAAATAGTACTGTTTAACCTAGTTTCATACCTCCTCTAGTTGACCTGAAATGGAAAACTTGATACCATTCACAAAAAAATCTGTTTACTTTCTTTGATAGCTTGGATACACTTACACTATTTTGATTTGGTTAAATTTTAAGAGCAGAAGTAGCCCCGACAGTTTGAACATAATACCCTCAGTCGTTCTTGGGATACAGCTGAGATGCCTTATTGGGAATTAGCATTATCACAGTGCATTTTGATTTAATCTTGAGGCAACATTTAGTTTTTAAACATAATGGGCAAATGAGAGGGTGGGAGTGGAAGGGGGATTAGTTGCCCTCCAATCACTTTCGACTATTAAAAAGGGCATCAGCCCTTTCTATTTTCAATCAAATGAGCCCCTTTTGAAGTTCCCACGACAACTCCTTCGATACGAATTGCCCTGGTCTAAACAACAAGAACAGCAAAAAATATTACTGATCACTTTCGACTATTAAAAAGTGCACTAGCCCCTTGAATTTCAAATTGAATGAGCCCTTTTCTGAAGTTTCTACGACAACGTCTTCTATAAAAACCTTATATGCCTCCAGGGCATAACTTAAAATCCTTGCCTTGAGGGCTTTGGCGGAGTATCCTCCTAAAGAACTTATTTTCTATCTGTAAATCAACTAGGCTGAACAAAATGGCTATCTCAAAATTTTTATTGGATGTGTTTGGGGGAATGATGGGCGTGGGAGGGGGGCTAGTTGCCCTCTAATCACTATCCACTATTAAAATGGGCACTAGCCCGTTGAATTTCCAATCGAATGAGCTTCTTTTGAAGTTTCTACGACAACGCCTTCTATAAAAACATTATATGCCCCCTGGGCATAAACTAAAACCCTTGCCCTGAGGGTTGTGGGAGAGTGTCCTCCTCAAAAACATATTTTCTATCTTGAAATCAACCACGCTGAACAAAATGGCTATCTCATAATTTTGATTGGATGTGTTTGGGTGAATGATGGATGTGGGGGGGGGGGGGCTAGTTGCCCTCCAATCACTTTCAACTATTAAAAAGGGCACTAGCCCTTTGGATTTCCAATCAAATGAGCCCCTTTTGAAGTTTCTATGACAACGCCTTCTATAAAAACCTTATATACCCCAGGATATAACTTAAAACCCTTGCCCTGAGGGTTGTTGGGGAGTTTCCTCTTCAAAAAAGTATTTTCTTTCTGGAAATCAACTACGCTAAACAAAATGGCTATCTCAAAATTTTAATTGGATGTATTTGGGGGAATGATGGGCGTGGGGGGGGGCTAGTTGCCCTCCAATCACTTCTGACTATTCAAAAGGGTACTAGCCCTTTGAATTTCCAATTGAATGAGCCTGTTTTGAAGTTTCTACGACAATGTCTTCTATAAAAACCTTATATACCCCCAGGGCATAACTAAAAACCCTTGCCCTGAGGGTTGTGGGGGAGCGTCCTTCTCAAAACATATTTTCTATCTGGAAATCAACTACGCATAACAAAATGGCTATCTCTACATTTTGATTGGATGTGTTTGGGGGAATGATGGGTGTGGGGGGAGACTAGTTGCCCTCCAATCACTTTCGGCTATCAAAAAGGGGACTAGCCGCTCTAATTTTTAATCGAATGAGCCCTTTTCGAAGTTTCTACGACGACTCCTTCGATACGAAGTGCCAAGGTATGGAGAAAAAAAACACAAAAAACAACACATTGTGCCCACATCGTGCTTTACTTAGGCAGCGCTAGCGCGCTGCCTATGAAAAGATGGGTGTGAGGGGGGGTAGTTACCGTCCAATCACTTTCCACTATTAAAAAAGGCACTATCCCTTTGAATTTCCAATCAAATGAGCCTTTTTTGAAGTTTCTATGACAACGCATTCTATAAAAACCTTATATGCCCCCAGGGTATAACTTAAAACCTTTGCCCCGAGGGTTGTGGGGGAGTGTCGTCCTCAAAAACATATTTTCTATCTGGAAAACAAATACGCAGAACAAAATGGCTATCTCAAAATTTTGATTGGATGTGTTTGGGGGAATGATGGGCGTGGAGGGGGGCTAGTTGCCCTTCAATCACTTTTGACTATTAAAAAGGGCACTAGCCCTTTGAATTTCCAATCGAATGAGCCTTTCTTGAAGTTTCTATGATAAAGCCTTCTGTAAAAACCTTATATGCCCCCAGGGCATAACTTAAAACCCTTGCCCCGAGGGTTGTAGGGGAGTGTCCTCCTCAAAAACATATTTTCTATCGGGAAATCAACTATGCTGAACAAAATGGCTATCTCAAAATTTTGAGTGGATGTGTTTAATGGAATGATTGGCTTGGGGGTGGAGGAGGGGGCTAGTTACCCTCCAATCACTTTCGACTATTAAAACGGGCACTAGCCGTTTGAATTTCCGATCGAATGAGCCTTTTTTGAAGTTTCTACGACAACTCCTTCTATAAAAACCTTATATACCCCAGGGCATAACTTACAACCCTTGCCCCGAGGGTTGTGGGGGAGTGTCCCCCTCAAAAAGATATTTTTTATCTGGAAATCAACTACGCTGAACAAAATGGCTATCTCAAAATTTTGATTGGATGTGTTGTGTGGAATGATAGGAGTGGGGGGGGGGGGGTTAGTTGCCCTCCAATCACTTTCGACTATTAAAAAGGGCACTAGCCACTCCAATTTGCGATCGAATGAGCCCTTCTCGAACTTTCTACGACAACTCCCTCGATATAATGTGCCCGGGTATGGAGAAAATAAAACAGCACATTGTGCCCACATCGTTCTTTATTTAGGCAGCGCTTGCGCGCTGCTTATGATACTGAGCTGAATTAAAAGGTAGCCTGAAAATCAGATTATCGAAAGGAGCTTTGGCAATGTCTCAGAAGTGGCTAAAGTTGAGAATTTCAAAAGTTCTGGGCATGCTGAGGGGAATATTGAGTTAAATTAATGACACTTCATGCATTCATATTGTCCAAAAGAATGCATCTGCAGAATCCCATTAGGCTGTGAGGATATTTAGTTGAAATTTTTAGGGAAGGTTAAAACACATCAAGCCCCTATGTGGATCCAGGTCTCAAAAGAATAAGTGTTGTGCATTTTAGGAACAGCTAAGAGAATTTTGCAAATGTTTTAGGGAATGCTTAGGAGTGTATTGAATCTAAAATATCACAGAAACAGCTAAGGGTATTAAAATAAAACTAAAGAGAGTGTCAGGGAGGAAGGGAGGGGATGTGAGCAAATTCAATAAATATATCACTGTACGTCCAGGTCGTCAAAAGGGCTTAGCTGCAATATCACAGGAATGGATAAGGGTATTCACTTGGAATTTTTAAGAAGTGCTGAGGGGTATACTGGGAAAGAGTAGCAATCTAAATCAAATAGACCTGTTTTGATTCAGGATGTCAGAATGTCTTAATTGCAATATCTTAAGAGGGTGTGTTGATTGCTCTTCAAATTCACTATGTGCATACAGGTTGTCAAAAAGGCATAAATGAAAAATCTCTGGAACACCAAAGAATATTAAGCTGTTATTTTCAGAAACAGATGAAAGGGGCCATAAAGGGGGTCAAGATCATTACATTCCAGTAGAAAATTAAGCAAGTTTTTAATCTATTTATTTGAATAATATTCTCCCTACCCATCCATTCAAAGCTACATAGCAAAACTATGACTGGCATTTGTTCCAAAATTTTACCTGAAAATATAAATTGCAAGCCAAAATCTTACTTCACATGTAGAAAAACCATAAAAAATTTACAAATTCAATTTTAAGTAACAAAAAATTGTCAATTAAAAATTATAGAAACTGCTTTTGAAGACATGCCCGATAAAGCAGTATTTAAAAGCAAAGTACGGCTTTAGAAACTGATCTAAATTTAAAGTAAAAAAACTGAAAATTAAAAAAAATAACAAAGACAATTATAAATAATAATAAATTACAATTTCATCTAAGTTCAAGCAGAGCTTACTGTAAATGAGCTGTCAATACTATCAATATAAAGCAGTAAACATTACTATATCATCGCTATCAGTGAAATAACGAGTAGTAGCTAAGCATACAGCTAAAAAAATTCCCACAGATGTCATGGGCGGCAGAAAAATGCCTGGTGTTGTTGACAGCAAGCAGGCAAATAGAGCAGGAATATTCACAAACAGAATAAGGAATAACACCATTTATGCCTTATGAACAAAGATGAAAAGGAAAAATATGAAAGAATAATCAATGACGAACCCCCAAGAGCGGTATTAACTTTTTTTCTAAAATTATTTGATGAAAGAGCTTCAAATCAACATGCTTTCAGAAATATTCTGGCTTAAGGCAGTCCGATGATTCAAATTTTCAGCAGAAGATTATTATGAGACGACAAAACTACTGTAGAAGAAACAATTAAATTTATTCATCAGCTCTTTAACATATTCGTATTTGAAGAAATTTTCTAAATTTCAGGAAAGAGCTACAAATTAAGAAGTTGTCGGCAACAAGCTTGTTTAAGAGTGCAATTACTCCAAGTGCAAGTAGAAGACCATCATTAAGCCCATCGATGATGACTTCCAGCGTTAATGATCTCGTAAGTATTGAACCTATTTTTCATATTTTAGTCACTCAATGGAAGTACAAGGTCGTACAATTGTTATATATTTAATAATACTTTTCGACAAATTTCCTTATAAAACCAAAAATTCAAATAATGTTTATTTTTAAATAAAAATAAAATTCTTCTTAACCATATCAAACTGAAATTTAATTAATGAAATAACCTATTAATAATGTATAACAAAATATTTCATAATTTATCTTAAAATTAATTTGATTTATATATTGTGCATATTTAATTGATATATTTAATTAAACACGTTTAAACAGTTCTAAATAATTATATCTTATTACTTATTTAATATGGATTTTTACATTATGGAGTATATTTAATTATGAATATTATTACATAGGCCCACACTATGCTATTTAAGTTAAATATTCATATCGATTGATTATTAAAAATGTAACTATATTTGATAATATAAAATATATAAATAGTAGTAATGCATTCTATATTCATAAGATAACAGTTTTAGTCGTTTTAAATTAATAAAATTAGAGGTTTTGATTCTAAAATATTAATTACTAATTTGGGTTTTAATGCTTACTCGTAATATCAAAGAATTATCGTTATACTAAATGTTTTTTTGCTCTCTAAACATAAGAGAGGACAACTTAAAATACATAAATGATGTATATATGCAGGCCAAAATATAAAGCAAGAATATAAAAAGTAAATATGAAACAAATATAAAACAATATTTTAAAACAAGGAATGACAAAATTTGGTTCATAACCTCCAGATGTTCACCTCTTTTTAGGTTTTCAACCCTCTTATAACAAACAATAAATTAATTTCACCAAAAATTGAAAATCGTTGAATGTAGAAGAAAATATTTTGAATTCAATAAGTTTAACATACCCACCGAAATATATTGCAAAAGGAAATGTATATAGTTTGGAATAAAGTAGTGAATTGTTTTCAAAAGAGGGGGACATGTAACCTTGGTGATAATTCCAGTGTATCAAAGAATACTATATACATCCAGATTGTCAAAAGGACCCGTTTACAATGTGTCAGGAACAGCTAAAAGTAATAAGTAAGAAGTTTCATCAAATACCGAAAGGCAGGCTTTTCCGACATCGGCACTATCTGACTATCTGCAAAAAAAGAATACACACGTAGAAAACATACTACTTAGGATAACATAACATACAAATAATACAGGACACAGATAATAGCAAACAAATAATCAGTGGCTCAATAAAACTTTAAGGTTAGACTTGACGTTTGTTTCTAGCCCATAGGGGTATACCTAAGATTAACTTTGAAAAAAAAAAGAAAATAAAAACCGTATATTTTTTCTTCATCGATGGTAAACATATTCTATAATGGAGTCAAAGCGAGGATATGAGGCATGGTAAAACCATTCTAGACACAGGTAAGAATACGCCTTCTATAGCAGGCTTCGCAATGGACTAGCATGCCAAACGCATTTCTAAGTTTCTCACATAGATGTGTGATGAGGAGTGTCCTCGTAGGTTTCAGACTATCTCCTATTGGAAGACCAAGATGCTTAATGCAACTAAATAATGAAATATTCGCATTTGTTAATTGTTTGGAGTCAACATGACTGTTCAGTAGACTATTTACAGTCTACCGAAAGCAAGAACTTTGCTCTTTGACGCATTACAATCGAAACCAATTTTCTCATATTCTCTACTAAGCATATAAAAATTCTTCTCAATAGATGATATGGTTTAACTTAGATTCAAAGTATCACCGGCGTAATTCAGCATAGAAAGGTCCAATCCTCAAAAAATAAAACTATCTTTTAATATTTTTTGGGTTCAATGACACTATTTTTATGCAAGGGGGGGTGAAATTACCCCACCCTGGTGGATTCCTTTCCAAACTCTTATTTTAAGAACTTTCAGGGCTACACATAATCTAACATATGTATTTTAAGCAATCACACAACTGAGCAATAAAGATTTCACTGCTGCGCACTATAGAGTCAGTGAAAATGTAGACCAAGTTAAAAGAACGAGAAAAATCCTGTGCCACAACAACGAAGAACTCAAGACTACTCTCTGTATTAATCAGAACATCAGTATGCAGGTAGTGCATCTGCTCCTGGCTATAACCTTTCTTAAAACCAAACCAATTGTTCGGAGAAAAAACAGCCTTCTTTACACCCTTTATCACTAATAACTCCAACAACTTGCTAAGAACAGAAGAAACGGTTATAGGCCTATCAGAGCAGCGCAGCCACCTCTCTTTATCTTCCGAATTTTTATATGCCGGCTCTCTTTATAAGAGGAGTCAGTGCACCAATACAGAGAGATTTTCGAACGATACCAGAGATGAAAACAGTTTAGAAAAATAGTTGTAGGGGCTTTAGAAGCTTGCAATTAGCATACGGTAAATGGAAACCGCATAACTTTAGAGTTATGAGAGCAACTTTATTGGAACTTGAGAGAGAACTTTTTCGAAAGGGAATTCAGAGGCCGACAATCCGAAACTGATATCTGATTCAGCACTGACCAGACTGTCTACTGATAGAGATTCATAATGGTATTCTAACACAGAATCGGCTGAAGAAAATTTGGTTGTGATGTAATTGGTAAGATCACTATCATTTGATGGCTCTCAGGCAATCCTTCGGGCCTTTTCCCTCCTACGAACCTCCAGGTCTTATTTAGCTTACTTCCAAGATGTCACTCTCGTGGTCTATAATTTCAGCTTTATGATTGGTGAGACACTTTGCAAAGCGACTCTTAGTATACAACCTTATGTCCTTAAAAGTACCAGATTTTGGCTGGTCAAAATTATTCCATGTCTAGTGCCAAAATTTAGAAGATTTACCGCTTGTTTGTAAGGCCAGATTAAGTGACCAGCACAGTTATTTCTTGCTCCAGACGTATTTTGTGTAAAGGAACGGTGCATCACTTGGTGCAAAGCATTGCCTGTGTTATTCCACTACAGTAAATGTTGATTAAAAACGGTTTCCTTGGTTCTGAAACCTCTGAAGATTGCTGCAGCAGTAGAAAGGAAATCTTACTTTTTCCAAATATAGCATCGACCTCTGCTTTACATGCATTCACATAAATTTTCTTCTAGTCACATTTAAAATACCACATCTGTTTTTGTTTTTTTTCATTTAGAAAGGAAACACTATTAGTAACGAAACAGATTGAGAAAGGTAAATGATCGGATACTGAAACGCTAAAGTCAACAGAGTCACACCATTCGAAATCACACCTTTCGCAGTCACACCATTCGAACAGAGCATTAAATTAAGATAGCTTTTAGTACCCTTACTTTGAACTTTTAGATTCGATGTGGTCATGGTTTTATCATTAACATTCTGGCCATGGGACACTTAATACTGTAGCATGGTTAGTCTGACAACTTACAGAGAGGACAAATTACTGTACTATTATGGCGTTTATGTTTTATGTTCGCATTGTTATCAGCACAACGACAACACCGAACAAGAAAACTCGAATAGCAGTACCAAGGCACCTGAGACCAACACAGCTACGCACGGTCCTCCTCTATACCAATCTATTAATATCTATCTATTTTATCCAGTAAACAGAAAACCATACAACTACTATTAACAGCAACTCCCTGAAGCACCAGGCCACATAAGACCAACACAGCTACGCACGATGCTCCGCTATCCCAATCTATTAAAAGCCCCCCCCCCCCCTTTCCACCCTCCAAACAAGTTCCCACTTTCCTTACAACATCCTCCCACCCGATTCAGGGACGACCTGGTTTTGTTTGGCTATAGACGGTTGACCAACAAAGAAAATCTTTGGCAATCTGTCATGCTTGATCCAATAATGTATTCTAGGGATTTCAACCCTTTTCTAATTATAGCCCTTGAAATTGGGAATTAATAACATTTTTTCCCGGCTTACTATTTTAGATACGGTCAGTCATTCGGGTAGCCAAAGCAATCCATAAACCTTTTCTTTGGCAAACCTCTAGCAAATCCTCCCCGTCTTTCGGATTACACACGCTTCAAAACAATACTTCATCCCTGTCATTTTAGCTTCTTATATTTTATTACCTTGTCTGGAAGGTATAACCCTCTAGTTAGGCATGAAGATGTATGGAATTCACGTGATGTTAAGATAGCTAAACTTTTTGATTACGTCATTACAACCTGAAAATTGGCTGGAACGATACAAGATAGTAGGGTATATGAGAGTGCTGTTATTGATGTTAAAAGTAAAGAACAACATCTAGTAGTGTATTACTTACTTACTTACTTTTGGCAGGAACCAGATAAAAAACTGTCCTGCCCGGCACCAATGGACTTTAAAATCACATCCGACGATCACTTCGATCCTTCGGCTGCAGTTGCCCCAGCGATCTTCAGCCAGTCTGCGTCCCACCTTCTCCCATGCCTACGGAAGCCTCCCCACGGCTCATGATACTCTTTGAATTTATACTAAACATTTCCATCTGTCCTCCCCGACGTCATCTTTAGGATGGTAAAGGCTCACAGATAAGGACGTTTTGACATATCTTACCTTTGGCGCGGCGTAAGGTGTGGCTCGGAAGTTTGAGGACACGTCTATTGATGATAGAGGAAACCTCATGAGCCTGGCCACTGTGGCTTCTTATATCGCCATTGTAAATTCTAGACCATCTGCTGATTCACAGTATATAGCAAAGGCAGTGGTGATCAAACGCATCCAGAGCTCTACCTTCTACAATCTTGAGCGACCATGTCTTGCAGGCCTACAGTAGCACAGTTTGCATGGATGCTATGTAGACTCTTACTTAGGTCTTTTTCGGGATGTCATGTCTGCCCAATAGCACCTTTTGCAGACTGGTAAAGACTCCCCAAGCTTTTCGTATCCGGGCAGAAATGTCTTTACCAGCTCAACCATCTGGTGTTAAAGTACACTCAAGGTACTTGAGCTTTTGGACATTTTTAACTGATTTGTCGTACATGACGATTTGATATGGATCAGAATAGTTGACGGCCATTTTCAGTCTTGGAACTGGTAATGATAAGCCCAATGCGCTTTGGATTTGTAATCCAAACGGTCTTGCGCCAATGGTCTTGTAAGTCGTCGGCTGTGCTTTCCGGTAATGCAAAATCGTCTACAAAATCCAATTCTATCAGGGCATTCCTGTTTCCCCGAAAGCCAGTTGACCAAAGACAGCTCCATGTGGTTTCTCAGGGCATTATTCATTATCCAGCTATCGCGTAGTTGAATAATATGGGTGATAGGAGGCATCCCCGCTTGAAACCAGACTTGACTATAAACTTGGGATTATCGTTACTCGAGATGTGGACACAGGTCTCGGTATCCATGTATCCGCTTCAGAGTATTTCGATGAGGTTCCCTGGCTGCATCTTCAGACAAAATCTTCCGTAGTTCTTCTCTGACAAAGGAATTGAAAGCAGAAGTGAAGTCAATGAAAGTGATGAGCAATGGTAGGTAATACCTGTTGTACTGCTGCTGGATGAGGCGCATCATGAGTATTTGCACCGGACAGCCCTGCCGGGTCTGAAACCTGCCTTTTCAGGACGCATTAGCTTGTCATGCACATCTTTAAATCTATTCAAGAGAATGACGCAGAATATTTTCATTGCATGGTCAATTAAGGAAATGTCTCTATAGTATCCGCAGACCGTCTTTCCCCCTTTTTTGTATACTGGAACGAGGACTGATACTTTCCGGTCTTTTTGGATAGCCTTTGTTCTCAGAACCTGTGTAAACAGGTCCGTTAGGCAGCTTAATAGATTTGGCAAAGCCTTGCACATTTCAGTAGGAATCCCACCCTCTCCTTGTGTCTTGGTACTCTTTATGCACTTAAGCACTTTTGGTTTTTCTGCAATACTCAGTGGGTCCACATTTATATCATAAGGCTCCCTAAAGGTACCCGAGAAAGGTAGATCACATGAGGCTTCGAAGGGGCTCAGTAGCTTAGAGAAGTGTTCTCGCCAGCGTTCCAATTGTCCTTCGGATTTGATTATTTCAACGCACTTACCTTTCAGCGTATCAGAT